>JABMBV010020305.1:0-16591 GCA_018906735.1 Mesochorus sp. PSUC_FEM 10030011
TTATTAAATATATCTGAATCCATACAAATTCGATCCAATATTGTCCTGATGAAACGTCAATTAATTTTTTTTACTATCTTTCCATGAATTTATAAGTTCAAGATTAACATACTATAAAAAAAAAACCATGAATACCAATTTTTGTGGACAACCCTTATCCTAAAAAATTTTTTTTAATCGAAATTAAAAAATGGTTTTAAATTTCAATTAAAAAAAATACATTTTGATTGAATTAAAAAAAAAAAATCTCTTAATAAATTTAACGATCGCCATCTTTAGTATCGAAAAACACATGTCCTGAAGTATGTCAAAATACTAAATTGTTTGGACCAGCGTAAAAAGAGAATCATCCACGAAAATTGTACAAGACAAGCGGAGAAGTTTAGGTCGAATGATGAGATAGGGATGAATAGAGAAAGCGGGGGAGAGGGGAAGGATACAAGGTTATTTCATTCGTACGAGATTGTAATACGATTAGCGAAGGGAATCTATGCCCTAACGGTTAGGTGTCGAGTTACCGGTTAGGAGGTCGTCTCTGTGGGGTGCCATTGTCTGACCGCAACCCCTAGTAGTTCCTTCCCTCTTTCTCCTCTTACCCGGTTGGTGGACCATTAATCGGGGTTAGGGGGGGGGGTGAGGAAATTTCCATAAACGTAACAACGTACGTCCATTGTTGAGCAGTTCGCAAGGATCCATCCCGGAATTACCAAGTTTCGTTGTTTCATCCCCAATGGGGAAAACTCTTCAGCTCTTATTGTCTCTTATCAACCCTCGTTCTAGTCTCGTTTCTGATCATCACAGACAGTTTGGTGTCCATTTTACACCAACACACATTTTGCCAGCAGTCTTGCTCTGGGCCAATGTCCCTTTTGTCCTTACCAAGGACCTTTAGCCCGTTTGCGAATTCACACGAATATCATCGTGACCGTTTCAATGGGATATCTGGACCGTTATATCGATACAGATAGAACGCGATCACTATACCGATTGTACGACTCAGGCAATGCCATAGATTCCAGGAGCTGCCCCCCCTCCCCACACCCGGTTGTAAAATTCACCACCATCCCCTTCCACGTTCCCGTCGATCGTCCATCCCCTACCAAACCTGAATATTCGATTTTCCGGACCGTATTTACACGTTCCTATGTGTGTGGATTTCACCTGAATTGCGACCTCCCCCCCTCAGGAAAATACTGAAAATTTATGCGGCATATAAATAGTTTACGGACTCAGATAGGGGCGGGAGGGGGATGAAGGGAGGAAGGGGATGGGATTTGAGGTTGAGTTTGAATGAGGGAGTAACAGAAGAGGTGGAGTAGATTGGAGGTCGATGCCACTGGCAGATCCAATCGTCGCTTAATTGCTTATCCGTGTACCAATACGCTGCTGGAATATTGGGGTAGTTAAAACCATTTTTTTTGTTTTCCGTTCAGTTTGCTTTTCAATCGTTTCGGGGCTCGTTGACACATCAGGCTGAATCGGAATGTCGAACATTGGGGAAACAATGCCGATGACGTTGGACTGAGATTGAAAGGGGGTTGAAATGTAGGAGCTTGAAGATTGTGGTGCTTGTTTAGGGGTAGTTTTGTTTTTTTTCTAGATGTTTCTAAATCGAATTCTCTATTTTTATCAAATTGACTCTCGATTCACCTAATGAAAAATTCAGTTCATGAATGCACGAGATAACAGGAGCTGGAGGTAAGGAGAAAAAAACCACCCCCTTTATCTGATAAAACAGCATCAGCCACAAATGAGTCTAGTGAGACGATTGAGTGAGATAAAACGTCAATAGATTCCAGACAATCGACTCCGGGCCTCGATATACTTCATGCAGCTTGAAGGCACTCGTGCCTAACCCCCTTCCCCTCCCCCTTCCCATTCCCAATCTCCTCCAACCCTCTGTCTAGCCTCCGAGATAGACTCGAGCTCTCGCGCTTTAAAGTTCGTGACTCGTGCTCGTGATACCGAGGCGTCCGAGAAAAGTGACGGTGAATAGGGGTGGTTTGGGTAACGAGTGTTGGCGGGACTAGAAAAGTTCGGTAACAAGGGTTGTCTGGTATTCTTCTATCGCTGTCTCTCTCTCTCTCTCTCTCTCTCTTTCTCCCTCCATTGAACCTCGTTTGAACATCGAGCCCGCATCTGTTCGACAAGAAGCTTGAGAATATAAAAAGACGATCAGAAGTGAAACAAGTGAGAAAAAACAAGGTGGAAGGAAGTGGAAGGGCGGAGGAATTGGGGCGTCAGGGGGTGGATTCCGAGGGTTGTTTGATGGGGAAGGAACTGCGGGGCACTTTGGACCAGCAGTCATCATCGTCGGTAGGATGTAACCGGCAAAACGCGAAAGGAAAAGGGGCTGAGGAAATAGTGGAAAACGGTTAAAAGTTCTGTAACAACGGCTCAAGGGGTGGGAGAGTGTCGGGCTTGATCGATCAGCGGAACCAGATAAGGGCCAGGGGTAGCCAAGCTCTGAAAACACTGCTGCCAGCATTCTTCATGGGCGAGAACAATCTGGAGGTAGCCCCTGTCGTTCACCCTCCCATTTCCCACTACTTTCAATCCTTGCCTCTTCCCTCCCACTCCCTTCCCGGACAAATTAACTTGCTGAAGAATCAAGCCATTCCGCAACACCTTTTTCCGCGGTCCATCGAAGACGTGCCCAATCGATCATACCCAGTTTTCTTTATATTTTTTGCTAAGCTCACGATTAAAAAAAGATAAATCTTGGGGTAGAAACTCTCAACGATTCATTTTCATCGATCAAAACAATTCCGAATCTTCGTGAAGGCTTACAATGCAGGGATGTATCGTTGGATGAACCTGTAAAATAACTGACCATTCAGAATATTCGTAAAACGACCCAGACGACCTTTGGAAAAAGATCCTTCGAGGTGGATCAATGACACCCTGGCCTGAAGCTGCAGGATCGATGTTAGGGATCTCACTGAGCGCGAGATTTTTACCGTGAAAAACCTACTGCGGTCTCGGGGTTGGTAGTGAAAAATTACTGCGGTGTGTCCTCGACTCTCACGAAGCGTCGTCGGGCCTGAAGGTGCTGAGGGATGAAGAGCCAGAGAGAAAGGAAATGAGAGAGGGAGAAAAAAAAACGAAACTATCCTTTCTCCCCCGCGGTCCTGTTTCTTTCTTTTCCAGATCCCCCCGCACCACCCGGGTAGCAAGAAGCTTTTCATGCTTGAAGCCGAGATTGATCATTTGCTATTTCTCCCAGGATTTCGTAAGGAGAGAGGGCACCACAGTGATTTTCATCATGTTGACCCAACTCACGGGACTTTCCAGGGCAACGAACCCACTAAATTACCAAAGAATCACACTCGGATATGTTCCCCAAAGCCAAAATATATACCAGCAGTTTTATTAAAATTAATATACATTCGCATCTAATACATAAAATCCAAAAAATTCCATAAATCATTTTTCCCTCACCAACCTCCAAAATGAACAATGCGCGTCACCATGATTGGAAGAGAACTGAATTGAATTCGGAACCAGATTCCAGGTTATAAAACCATTGCAGTTTCATGGCAGTTTTAGTATTGGAAGTACACCACACATTGAAACCTGACTAGAACTGTCTGTAGCTATGTTTGGTCACCGATCCTCTATCCCTATCCCAAGTTCCAGCGTTATTTCGAGGCCCCTCTCTTTCTTCCTCTTCCTCGTTCCCGCGAACGTGGATGGTGTTTTTAATTAGCAATTAGCAGGCTAACACATTCATTTCCGGCTCATCCGTTGCGGCATTCTGTTCGGGATGGCTGGTCAGAGCTGGACCAGAACCCGGGCAGTAAATGCAAATAGGTGCGAGCGCTACCCGCTCGTACAGGTACCGGCCAATTGATTGAATTGACTCCAGCATTCTCTACTGTCCAACCAGCGTCACTGTTGCACTGCGCATACACATATATACGTTGTTATAGGAACACACATATGCGATTCCCTCCTCCATCCCCTCTTCCCCAAACCCTGAGCCTCACTCCCTTCGCGTGCACGAAGTGTTCAGCTTGGTATATTCCCTTGCGTCGAGCTAGCGATGCGTGCGTGCCCAACGGGGAAGTGAGTGAGAGAGCTTTCCACGTCCAATAGTATATTTACGTCGACATACAGAGAGAAACCCAGGGACGAGAGCATCCCGCAGACGACAAACATAGAGATGAACTACCCGAGAGTTTTACTCCCGATTCCCTTCACGTAGTTTCGTCCTTCTTCATATATCCTTTGCCTCTGTACTTTCATCTTCTTTTTTTCCTTCCTTCAAAATTTCATGTCCTTTTTTTTCTTTTGATTTGTCTGTTATGTCTATTCATATTTTTTTTTTACTTTTCCATCCTACTTTGCGAGAGGATAAGTAAAAGGAAACGTGAATTTTTATTTCAAAATTCCAATGTCAAATTTTTTTTTTTTTTTCATTTTATGAATTTTTTTTTTTTTAATTACTTTTTTAAAAATGTTAAATTCCAAAATTTGGTGGGTTGGTATATTTTATGTACATCTTTAACGTAGATTTGGAGGGTTGATTGTGTAAAGGTTAATGGTTATAGACACTGGTGGATGTGGCAAGTGTTGATAGTAAAGTCCCTGGAGTATCGAGTTCTCGTATGCGTTGGTACGATTGAATTTAACGCGTACGTCGAGGCGCACGTATACATAATCGATGACGGAAAGAGCTGGTGCAAAACCATTGGGAACGCTGGTGTTGCTCGTGCTTAGCGATTCGAACAATTTCGAGCGGTGGCTCTATTGAACCGTGGAGAACGTGTAGCTGGCAGTTTGAAAACGTTTGCAGGCTACTTTGTGGCCAGGGTGAATCGAAGGTCGTTGACGGGCGTTCCATTAGAAGTTCTGGATTGTTATAGACCATTGGTGAGTGATGACCATTGGAGAGTTGGATTTTGTCCTGGGGGGCCCATTTCGTATTGCCGAAGCTTGCAAAAGATCGTCAAAGTTGCTGTCCAGCTTTAAGGTCTGACCGCAGGTTGACTTTACTACTTGACTCATCCGTTAATTGTCTTGTCGCTCGTGAAGGAGCGACAGGAAGTGGTTTGGACCATGGATTTAATGTCGAGAATTGTCAATCGAACCACCAGGTACAATGGGCGCCAATTGTTCCACCCTCTCTATTGGACATCATCCCCTTTTTATTCTATTTCTTTGTTATTGGTGGACAAGGAAAGTGTGGAACCATTTCCCCGATGTCACGAGACTTCTGTAATGTCGAATATGTATCGGGCGAACGCCCGACATGTGGAGGGTGTGCTATACCCGAAGATCTATCGACAGGTACCCGAGCGAGAAGAGTAGAGAAACAGTATAAAAGAGCAACCCCTCGAACTCGGTATTCCGTATGGGAAATAAAATTCGAATCGATCGGACCTCGTCTGGCTGGTCTCATTTTGGTGGCATCGACGGGGAGTCCAATAACGTTCAACAATAACTCCCCGATATCAAAGAAATCAACGGGTGCCTTCATCCACCCGCGTCCAACTCACCCTAAAATTGGCAATTGTGTAAGCTTCAACGCCATACCACGTCGTCATGTCACTCTTTCTTCTTCGTACCTCAATACCTTTTTTTCTTCTTCTTCTTCTTCTTCTTCCTATATATATATAAAAGACGTACGTTTTTTTTCTACTTTTGCTGCCTCTCCTGTCCCCACCTTTTCCCTCCCCCTGTTTGACGGTTGAACCACCCTTGCAATACACTTCCCTCTACACTCCGTCGTCACTCTTATTCTTTCTCTGTCATACTCCATTTTTGTTTCGACCTGTCTCTTATCCAGAAGCTTTTTTTTGTCCCGGAAAATATATCTATCTGACACCTCCATTATTCGCCAACCCCATCGCCCACTCGACATCATTGCCCGAATAAAAAAAGGATATATAGGGACCATTCATCGACGAGTGAACTCGCATCAAAGAATCCACACATCACGAAATCTGTTCTTTCAAAGTTATTCCCAGTCAAATGAAATACTTTCAATGCTGTGACATCTACAAATTATCCGAGAGTAAATATAGGATTGGGGAATCATTTAAAGCTACACGTGTCATGACGTGTTGATGATATTTTATGGACTTTTCGTCCCCCTCAGTCTCAAATAAAATCATTACTTTTGTTGTAGTTTTGTTTATCCAGATAAAGAACCACCCCCTTCGCAGCAATAGTTTTCACCACCTCTTTCCTCCCTTCTTTGTGGTTTTATGGGCCACCCTGTTCTCGTGATTGAGAATTTCACGGCGGGGAAAACTTTTGCTGGACCTCTTTCGGGCTCTCTTTTACGAGAAAAAGTTCGAACATTGCAAAGTAGCTAACGTCAAATGGGGGTTGAAAGTAGAAATAAAGAGAGAGAGAGAGAAAGCAGCTAGGGATTTTGGGGTGACAACGAGACAGAAAAACAAGGAGAACCAGAGTGGGAGCTGTAAACGTTTTATCTTGCCAGAAGGTAAATGCGAATCGGTCCACGAGTCTTCGAGTTTCAGTGTAGAAAACACAATTACCGGATGAGAGAGGGGTGGAGGGTTTGGAATGAAATAAAGAATCAAATGCAAGGGAGGAAAGCGTCGGTGGGTAATACAGTAGCAAGACTTGTGTGTGAATATATATACACCTCAGAAACGTAAAAGCTGGTAGATTCGAGAGACAGCACTCTCATCTCTCACCCCTTTCTCGCAGCTCACAGACCGCGCATTTCTTTTTGTTGTTGTTTGTTTGTTTGGGTTCTTCTTTTTTTTTTCTCTTTCCCTCTCTTCTCTCTTTCTCTCTCGTGTTGGATACATGAGAGTATAGCTAATGGAAGAAGCTTTGCCAAACAACAGCTTGCAGCATATCGTCGAGAAAAGAAGGGAGAGAATGGGAAGGATGAAAGGGCGAGAAATGGTGGGGAAGGGAAAACGAAAGAAAAAAGAAAGCGACGATGGAAGAGGGGGGGGGGGGGGGGTGGAACGGAAAAAAGAAACGAGACAAAAAGTAATCAGGGATACAGATGACTGGGGAATAAATGTTGAGCTTTGAGTCTGAACGAAGCGACAGTATATTGTAAGCAGACGTTGAAAGGTGATAAGTAGAAAGGGGCTCTAACCACCCCTCAAATGAGCTTTCAACCGTTATTCATTTTACCGTACTCGTGTAAAAAAAATATATATATATATAGAACGTTGAAAAAGAAAAGCTCGTTAAATAAAACGATTACTGGATATCGAGAAACGATAACAATAAAGAGAAAAATAATAATCCTTGGATAATATTCAAAGACGTCTCCCTAAACTGGTTTTTATCACTGAATAAATTATCAAACAATATTTTTTAAAAAAGCTTTCGAGCTTTTTCCATCAAGTCACAAGCTCAACAACGTCCTCGCACTCGCTCACAATTTATTGTCACTTATATTATTTTCGAATACGAGGGGGTAGTTTTCAAAGCCCCTTTCCAACATAAAACATCGAGAAAAAAAGGGGTTGAAAGGGTTGGAGAAAACAACAAAATGAATAGAGCAATGAAAGACCGTGTAAAGTGTAAGAAAAAGGAGAGAAAGAATTAAAAAAATAATAATAACAATAAAAAAAAAAGCTAAAGGTGCGGTCTACGAGAAGAAGAGGCGTAAACACTTGGCGGAGAACAGCCTCGAAGAGGATAATGGACGCTTGGACAATAGAGAAGATGGTCTCTTGGGCTCTCTGCCTTACTTATAGTATACGAAGCTGCAACGCGCCTCTCGGTTGACGAGGATCGTCCACGATCAACCCCCTCGTCCCCGCATCTTTTTACCGAGAGGGGGTGGCCTATGCACGAAGGGGATGAAGAGGGGAGGGAGGAGTAGATGAGAGAAAATGGATGAAGGAGAAGCAGGGGATAAAGTTGGAAGCGAGGGACACTGAAGAACGCGTCAAGACTTTTTCCCTCCGCCCTTTCCCCACCCCGGAGATTCTTTTGAGACTCGTCCCACCCTTATTCAAGGGATGCTTGCTCTTCCACCTTTTCGTTGTGTCTTTGTCCGTGTGTCTCTCTGTATCGCATTTAATAACCGTTGAAGTTTCCGTCTCCCGAAGGGCTTCGGCCCTGAAAACACGCGCCAGCTTGAACAGGGGATGTAGGGAGGGTAGGAGGGGGGGTTGAAGCTTTTTGTTGGCCGTCAACGGGGGTGCTGGAGGCCGTTCTCGAGTGTTTCATGAAACGCATTTTCCAGGAGGGCTTCTACAATATGAAGAGAGAGAAAGAGAGAGAGAGAGAGAGAGAGATCTATTGTATTTGAGCCACCCCTACGAAGCTTTTCGTCGTGGAAACAACTTAGGCGAGGGGAGGGGGCGAGTTTTATTTTTTTTACTTTCTCATGCGGATAGAAAGTTTATAGTGGTCTCGGGGGCTGCTTTAAAAAATATCTGGTATCTCAGGACCACGACACTAACGTTAGAAACAGGGAGGGGGTGGGTCAGGCAGGGGGTAGTTTATTAAAAAAAAATCAACAGTCGAGATATCTCCAACTTTTAGATCAACTCAGAAGCTTCAACGTATAATTTATTGGAAAAAGAAAAAAAAAGCATTCGGACGAGGATTATTTCAACCCTTAACCCCCCGAGCGACGAAACATCGAGGTCAGTAGCCTTCTCGCGGATCCAGGCAATGACGAGAGGGGAGGGAATGAAGTTACCGCGTTCCAGAATCGGGAAATCCGGTGTGCTCGCTAGCAAGGGGTTGATGCAATAGTGGACAAGGGCGCGGGGCATCGAGCTTGTGGACGCGAGTGAGAAAGGGGTTGGTTTTGGTAGGGGGATGAAATGTGTGACGGGGATGAACGGACGAGAAATGCCGGCGGTGAGTTTAGGTGGTTCAACCCTTAAGGGAGAGAGAGAGAGAGAGAGAAACGGACGTACAGAGACAGAGCGGGAAGGGGAGGGAGGATTGGGGGGTCCTAATGTCGTCCTATTGTTCCGCGGCTCCCGCAGTAGCCGCTGGACGTTCGGACGGACGGACGTACGTATATGCAGCCGCGAAACCTTGTTAACTCCCCGGAAACTGTTAACAGCGGCACGTTCGACCAACCCCAGCACCTGTTTCCATATCCCCGATCATATACCTTCATCCCCTTTGGGTCCCACACACTTGATCCCACCCCCGAAGGAATAAAGACAACCAGGACGCTTTTGATGAACGAAGACGGAGAATTTGGACTGGAATTAGGGTGAAAGTGATGGGAATGAGGGGATGAATCTCGTAGCCAGTGAAAACTACCCCCTTTCGAGCGGATTTTCCAACACCCTTCATCCCCTTGTCTCATATGCATCGACAGATGAGAAAGCTCCGATTTACCCCCCCCCCCTTCCCTCCCTCTCTGATATAATACACCCTTGTATTATATATTTATATGTCTATAGACATACAGAAATGCATTTCGTCAGACAGTAATGTAGTGGCGAAGTCTATCGCGATCGAATCGCCGATTGGACCGAGGGGGAAATCGCCATTCAATTGTCCAATATCGATCGATAAGCCAGTAGTATAAACCTCGTCTCTGTACCTTTCGAAATATATAACGGGGAGGAGGGAAAGGAAACTCAAGTTATCGCTCGAAAGGTCATAAGGGATATTGCCTTTCTCATAAAACTACCCCTAACTATGTTCCCCCGTTTCTCAGAAGTCACGACGTCACTTCTCGTGTCCACGTTTCGTTTTCACTGTTCTTTCATCCCCTACCAACTTAGTCTATCGTACGAGTCAATAAGAAACGTGAAACCACCCCCTTATTCGTTTTCAAGCTCCGAGTTGTTGAATCGAAAATAAAAAAAAATTGTTAACTCTTTTATCGTGCTATTTTTATTTTTACAAGGCTGAAGACGAAATGGTTTTTAACTGGATCGAAATTACCTTAGATTATTGCTCATAATTTCGGTCCAATAGATATAATGCGGGGGTAAGTGCGTAAAATGTATGGGGATGTTTGCTCATAGTGCGAGAAGCCTTCGTGGGATAACGATCGTTGAATCCCTCAGCCTGGCTGAGGCTCAGGCGCCATCTCGCGTCCCTCCTCCTATCCTACATATGGTCATCCACTTTCAGACGCCATAACTACCCTTATATTGTGATACATATATGTATGTATGTGACGACAGGTGCTGGTAAGGGTGCCTTAACGACTAAGAGGTTGGAATACGCATTGGCGTGGGTATACGTAAACGAGGCGTGATCTTTCCCCTCGTTGAAAAATCCCTAATCTTCGAACACCCTTTTTTCGGGGATGAAAATGTATTTTCATCGAAAAAAGTAGGGGAAAAAAATGTTTTTCGTTTCAGTAAAATCACTGCTCACAATCGACCCTGATTTTTTCAATTTTTCTTTTTAAAAATCAAGTTTTAACCCCTATTTCAGTAAGGTTGTATTTTATTGAAAAAAAATTTTTTTTGCATACTTTAGTCAACTAATTATTTTTGACGGTTTTAAAATAAGTAAAAAAAAATAATAATAAATTCTTTCTTCTCTCTTTCATTCCTCGTACGCTCGCACATTGGTCTCGACCTTTCCCACCCCTTCTTCTTCTTCTTCCCTGGCTCTACGCTCGCCCGACGTCACTTCTCCCCCGCCAACTAGTTAGTAGTTGGACAGACAATTTGAAATTACGTGAGCGACCCGGTCTGTCGTAGAGACTTGCTCAGAGAGGGTAACGAGAAAAGAGAGGGGAGGGGAAGGGGGTGGAAGGAGGAAAAGGAGGAGTAGGAGGGACGAAGAGGTGTGAATGAGGTGAGGGCGAGAGAAAGAGCGAGAGGAACTCTCGACGTTCGCGAAAATTTCACTCGCTTCTAGTCTCGACCCTCCCAACCCCTATTTTCAACCCCCTTGTTTTTCCATCTCTCTCTCTCTCTCTCTCTCTCAACCTCATTTTCCATCTTTTTCTTCACCCCCATTCTCTGTCCCTCTCTCTCTCTCTCTCTCTCTCTCTCTCTCTCTTTTCCTCTTTCATTTTACTGTCACGCGCTTTTGTCGCCCGCGAAAAGTCCAATCGTGTTTTATTTGAATGCGTTTCTCGTCGTCCGGGGTCGAGGTAAAATTTAACCTGCTCCAGGACAAAAGAAAATAGCAGTTCTGGACACGTTACAACAAAGTTCGTGAATTTTCACCATTCTCTGTACCCCATACACAACCCTTTGTACATACACTCTTTTCAACCCCCTCCCACCCCCTTCTCTACCACCCCTCGCCTCTTTTTCTCTTCTGGAGGGTCGTTCGTATACGAACATCGTTGAAAATGTCCGTCCTCACGATAGGGAGATAAAAGTTTGGCTGGACGCGTTCGTTCCCGATTCTACGACATTCGAAGGGGGGAGGGGATGAAAGTCTCGTCGTTTCGTTCCGATGGTTCGAATAACCCTGGACATTTTTTTTTTCTTTCACTAATTTTTTTTTTTTTTTTCAAGAAAAAGAGGGAGAGAGGAAAGGCAATAGACACTTCTTTCTTTCTCGCGAGCAAGGGGTGAAAAAGATTCGACCCTCGTCGACCGTTATCTCGCGTGACGATCAACCCCCTACTGGCAACGTTGAAACAGTGAGACAACACTCACTCGAGGAGGAGGAGGAGGAGGAGGAGGAGGATGAGGGGGTGGATGTGGGAGGGCGAGAGAGGAGAACGATAGTTACAAGAATCACGAACATTTCGATACTCGTTTCGTGAAATGGGTTTCACGTCGGTGCACCAATGGTATATAGAGACCGGAAGTGGAAATAGTTTTTTTTTTCAAAGTCATTCATTCACCCTCGGTATATAGAGAAGATAGAAAGAAAAATAACAAGACAGAAAATAACAAGTAGTTTTCATTTTCGACGTTTCGTTTTACGGAAAAAATTTGTCGTTATTTTTATTCGTAAAATATATATATATATATATCGGCCATTTTTCAATTGTAGTGGATAAACAAAAATTGTACTAAAATGAGCATAAAAAAAAAATTAGGTTGAATCAAAAAACGGCTAGGCACTTTTTTAGATAATGGTATTGCGAATTTACAGTCCAAATTTTAAAACAATCCGACGAAAAGTAGATTTTAAGGATTGTAAATACCGAAACCTTTGAAAATCTCATTTTATTTCTAGTATGTGATTCTCACACCGAATATTTGGCCATTTGAATATAATTTTTGTGATCTTAAAATATTATTCACAAAAAAAAACAAAAATTATTTTTCTGAAAATTCCAGAGGATTGTTATCCCTTAAAAAAAATGCCCAATTAGCGTGTAATTATCGTAGAGCTTTTGGTACTCGAGGAAAATATCTAAAATTTCGTTATTACTAATTCAACGATAATTTTCCATGGCTCTTGTCCCAAGCGGGGTGTTTAGAGGGAAAAAGAGAGAGAGAGAGAGATTAAGGGTGGTTTGTAACGATGTTCTTTCGCGTCGTCGAACGTTGTGCGAGGGATTCAACGTCGAGGACTTTAGACTTTGGTTGGTGATGTTTACATGGACTCGGCGGACTGTTTATTCGAGAGAATAATACAATTTTGAAACGTAACTGAGTCGACAAAGCGAGGATTCGCCTCGTAATATAAGGGGGGGGGGTTGAAAATTGTGAGCAGAAATTAATTATTCTCGAAGAGGGAGGAGCCGAGGGGTGGAATTTGTCGGAGCTTGTGGATTCTGAGAGAAGGACGAGGAGGGGGTGCAACAAGGGGGTGGAAATTCGCCAAAGCTCCTTCACGCGATCTGTCCATTCCTCTCTTCACTTCTCATCGTGCCAGCAGCACTTGCCGATTCTCAACTTTGTGTGCGCGTCACGTTCTCGACGAAACACGGCTTTCGACTCTCTCTTCATCCCCCTCCCCCCTCCTTACTCTTCCTCTTTCATCCCCTCCTGCCCTCTTCTCGATGTTTCATCCCTCAAAACCCTCCACTTGTTCCTCATGCAGACAGGCAAACGCCAGAGTCGTGTCCCACGAGATATCGCGAACGAGAGACGATTCGTGGTAAGGGTTGAAAGCTCCCCCGAAGCCTCTTCGTCTCATCCAACCACCCCCTTGAGTATCGGGCTTCGATTTATGCCCAGATATACACGTCGATATTCGCGGAGAGAACAAGAATTCCAATCTTCGTGAAAACGATTTGAAGACGGTGTTAAAGTTCATGAGGGGTTGTTCTGCTCGATCTATCGATTCGAAACCCATAAAAATGTATCGTTTCGATACTTAACGTGAGAATTTTATCTGAGAAGGGGCAAAGAAGTGTTGGAACTGCGGGGATAACGTTGTTAAAAGTAATGGTGAAAAATTATAAGGACTTCGTTAGGGGATGATTTTACCTTTCTTCGTTTTCCTCAGGGGGATGACACCCCTTGAAGAAAAAAATTCTTCGTTTTTTATCTCTGATTTAGAAAATTTCTGTTTAGAAAACGCTCGAGTAAAAGTGAAAGAAAAAAAATGGATTTCAATGGGGAGAGGGGGTGGTCCTTTCAACGAATCCCTCTTACTCAATTTCCCAGTAAATTTTGTTTGAAAAAGTTTCGTATGAAATTGCGTTTAATCAAGAGAGGAAAGGCAACGTTTACGCAACGTACAAAGAGAAAGAGGGAAAGAGAGAGAGAAAGAAATTATAAGAAATCTTTTTGCCATGTCCACGGATGTATATTAAACGTGTTTCAAAGTCTCTAGTGACTTTATGACTGTATATATATATATCTGAATGGTGAAAGGGGATGAAGTTGGAGTGACGGGGTAAAAGCTCAGTAAAACCGGTAGGAAGCCAAAAGGAAAAGCGAGCAAAGTTCAAGATCGACTTTGCCGAAGAAAAGCGAGAAAGAGAGAGAGAGAGAGAGGAGGGGAGGAAAATGACGAGAGAAATTTTGCGAAGAGGCAAAGGAAACCGAAGGTGAAAAGGGGGGGGGGGGGGGATGATGAGGAGAGTGCACGAGGAAATAGCTGCTTTTCAGTATGATAAGTATATATAATATAATCTATGTTATAAGCTTGTCTGAGAGAAAAGACAGAGGGGGATGAAAAGTTTTTCGAAAGTAATCTGAACACGCATTTTCTATACTTGGGGGAGAGGAGGGCGTTGCATCCCCCTATTTTTCGTTGACTTTTTTCCCCATAAACTGTCGACTAAGTTCTTTCGAGCCCACGGGGGAGTCTCGTGTGTCGACAAGCATTAATTAATAATCTATCGAAGTCTGTACATCCCTTTTTCTCATTTTTTTCTTCTTCTTATCCCCACATCAACCCCCTGCACTTGTTTTCTCGTGCCTCCGTATGTCCATGCGACATCGTCGCGAGGGACTTTCAACCCCTCGTCGACGCATTATGCATTGTGGACTCGGTGCAGGCTCCGAGCACCTTAAAAGAGACTCAATAATGCATATATGCACCCGGGAACAATGCTCCATCGTCTGCACGACGTTGAGCCACGAGAGAGTGTGTCTCTATGCATTTCCAATCACTCCAGAAGGGATGGGGATGGTGCAAAAAAAATTTTACGAAGGATACAGCAGCGGGGGTGGTTTTAAAGAGACTGAGGGTTGCTGCTCTCGAAGATTTTACTATGTGGGATACTGGGGGATGCTTCTTATCGAAAAACACAAAAATAGGGGTTGCGAAATGACTCCTCAGTCTTTTACAGCCAAAGACTGATTTTCAAAGGGGATGAAAAATTATTGTGTTTCTTCTTTGAAGTCTCATTCCATACTTCCCTCCCAGAGCTTTTTTTTATCAAAAATATTAATATCGAAATGTTGAAATGTAAAGTATCAACAAAACTATCCTTATTTCTGAGTCTCAAATAAATAACAAAACCAAACATTCCTTGCTCTCTTTTATTCCTTCATATTTTCTTTCGAGATTTTTCTTTGTTGAAATATACGTTTTTATCGGACATATATATTGATATACATATGATGCACCCTCCGATTGACAAAACTATCCTTATTTTTGAAGTTACAAATAAGTTATGTTTTTTATTCTTCTTTCCCTTTCTTGACTACTTCTTTCTAGATTTTTCTTTGTTGAAATAATTTTTTATTGAGAATATAAATATCGATAGGTTATAATACTCCCTCTGATTGAGAAAACTACCCTTACTTTCAAAACTACAAAGAAATAATATTTCTCGTTATTCTTTTACTGCCCATTCTTCTTGCTGGACTTTTTTTTTTAAATAAAATACATTCTTATTTCAAATATAATTATTGAAATGTTATTTTAACCCCAATGAATGGCAAAACAACCCTTATTTTAAAAATTATAAATAAAAATTGTTTGAAAAATCATGGAATATTTTTGTATTGAGTTTTGTCGTGCGTTTTGGATGTGTCGAAAGCATTGGAGCGAGCAAAAACTTTTTGCACCCCCAGATTGCACAGATTATCCAATCCCCCATTGAACTCGATATGCTGCGGTAATCCGACGCATATTATCGGTTCGTCGTTACACATATTTGATCCCCTGAGCACATTCCCTCTTCTGTGGGGTGACACGACACACGAGATAGAAATAAAAATTCACCCTCAATTTTCCAATCATCCCGTTAAAATTAATTTTCATCCCCATTTTATTTTCCTCTCGAAATAGCTAAACCCAAAAATATTTTTCAAGGATTACACAACTCGTAAGCACGTGTTTTTTTTCCATCAAACGAAACGTGAGCGTCGTTGAGAAAGATCGACCGCTCTAATTACGAAAAAAAAAAAAAAAATACCAATTGCTGGTGACAACATTTCGTAATATTTTTTCAGTGACTCGTATGTCACGCGACATTCAACTTTTTTTTTAACTTGATTACAAAAACGGTTTCAAAAATCTGGATAAATTTATGAAAAGTCTTTTTCGTGTCGTAATAAAAAAAAAATTCAGAGACAAATTTTGAAATTTTTTTTATCTACGGCGTATATCTCACAATATTTCCTTTTTTTAAATATATTTATAATACAAAAACGTTTTCGAAAATCTGAGAATTTACGAAAAGTCTCTTTTCTGTAGTGAGGAAAAATTTTCGTTTACAAATTGTGTAATTTGTTTTTTTTTTTTTCATTTATCTATGAATTTTATTTCACGTGATATTTATTTTTTTATTTCAAATTAAAAGAAAAAAGGGTTTATAAAAAATCTGTAATATTAGAGGAAATATTTTTCTTATGTCATAGCATAAAATTATTTCTTCGAACTTGAAGTTAAAAGAATTTTAAAAATTGTATTTCCGAACATATTTGAAAACGTAATTACTAATATTCGTTAATTGCTGGCAAGTTGGAAAATATAAATGGAATAATTACTTTAATGCAGTTAGCCAAAATATCGATGAGAGTTCGAAAGTGGCAAATCAAAATTTGCTTTCCCATCGATTTTAACTTAATCTCTCTCTCCCTCTCTCTCTCTCTCTCTCTCTTTCTCGCGATAATATTACGAGGCGATAATTATAGAATTGATCAGGAGAGGGAAGGAGCTACTAACGATATCCACTTTTCGGCCTGGTATTGAAATTATACTCTCAAAATCATAATACGTTTTTGTGTATCAGCTACGTATAGGGCGTTCCATGTAAAAAAAAAAACAATTCTCGAATAATTAGACAAAATAAAAAAAAATTTTTTAATCTTTAACGAGAATAATTTTC
>JABMBV010020416.1:0-16582 GCA_018906735.1 Mesochorus sp. PSUC_FEM 10030011
TTAAAAAAATATATATTATAACACCTTTCACGTAAGGGCATCCCCTTTATCCCTATTAATTTCTGTTTTAAAGTACAATGTTCGCTTTTCTTGTGATTCATAGATCAAAGCAGCCGATAATGGCGAGCCACCGAGAAGTCATCAGACTCGAGTTTCCGTTCAGGTTGTCGAGGCACCAAAAGAATCCGAAAACCCACCGATATTTCGAACAAATAATCAAACTGCTGAGGTTACGGAGAGTGATGAGGTTGGCTTTCTAGTCGCCCTTATGCAAGCCACCGACAAGGATGGCGATGCCCTTTGGTACGACATCGTCGGTGAGTAATCGTGTATTATACATTTTTTATCGATCGATCGAGAATAGTTAAAAAAAAAGAGAATATTTACCGTCAAGTGTCAGTATTATAGGCTGAAAATGTTTGAACTTGAAATTAAAAATTCACAATAATTGAAATGACTTTCACTATAATAACTTCAAATAGTAAAAATTCCTGAAGATAAAAAAATAACAGTATTTAAGAAATAAATAAATAAAATTTATAAATTATCAATTAAATCAAGTAATTAATAATGCATAATATTAAATAGATGAAAAGTTTCAAGTGTTATTGGGAGTCAAATATTACCAATTTCAATTTTCAAAGATAAAAAAAAAGTGAAATAATGATCAGAAAAATAATAAATAATAATATTCAAAGTTGAAGAAGATAAATAATTTTTTTGTCAGAATATACTTTGAAACATTGAAACAAGATCCGTTTATCTACTTTCCTAAATAATAAAGATGTCGCGTGTTGAAATAACGAAAAGCCCTGTCACCCTGACTTTGAAATGCAATTACACCGATCAAACATAGCAATTACCAGATAATAATTTGCGATTGTAATTATTTTCAAATTTCCGGGTAAATTGACCATCATCATCAACAGACGGTGACAAGCGAGACGAGTTCTTCATTGGTCGTGACAACGGTAACGTTCTGCTGGCTAAGAAGCTCGACAGAGAAACGCAAAGTTTGTACAACCTAACGATTTTGGTGAGCGACGGTAATCACGAAACGAGAAGCCAATTGGTGGTAACGGTGATAGACATAAACGATCACAGGCCTGAATTCACTGAGAGTATTTATCGCGTGGATATATCGGAGAACGTGGAGAAGGGTGAAACGGTATTGCAGCTTCACGCGACAGACGAGGACGAGGATAAGAAGGTTTATTACAGTTTGCACGCGGCGCAGTCGCAGGAATCGTTGAGAATATTTCACGTGGATTCGGTGACGGGGACGATAACGCTGAACGATTTTCTCGATCGGGAGACAATCGAGGAGCACGTGTTGACGGTGATGGTGCGAGACCAGGGTACGCCGGCGAAGCGAAATTACGCGCGTGTCATTGTAACGGTCCACGATCACAATGACCACACACCGGAATTCATAAGCGAAATAATCCAGGGCAAAGTCTACGAAACGTCGCCAATCGATACTGCGGTGGTCCAGGTGTACGCGATCGATCGGGACCGTGGTGAAAACGCGAGGATAACGTACACGATAACGTCCGGAAACGTCGGCAACGTTTTTACGATCGATCCCGATCTCGGAATAATTCGAGTCGCTCGGGAGCTTGACATTGGCTCGACCTCCGAATACATTCTCGTCGTGAAGGCGACTGATCATGGAACCCCACCGCTGACCAGTACCGTGCCCGTTCACGTTATGGTAACAATGGCCGACAACGCGCCTCCGCGTTTCATCGAGACCGAAATGGCCGCCGAAATTTACGAGAATCAACAAAATGGCGCCTACGTGAAGCACATCCAGGCTCGAAGTACTTCGTCCCTTCAATTCGAGATTAGGAAGGGCAACCGCGGCGATATGTTCTTCGTGAACCCAAGTACCGGTGTTATCGTTACGAAGAATCGTTTGGACTACGAGAAGATGAAGTTTTACAATCTAACCGTATCTGCCACCAACATGGCCGGCGCAACGGCAACCTGCAACGTCATTGTTCACGTTCTCGATCGCAACGACAATCAGCCGAGATTCTTGCAGGCCTTGTACAGCGGTGAAATAAGCGAGGGCGCCGAAATCGGCTCGTTCGTTCTGACAAACTCCAGCACACCTCTTGTCATCAAGGCCGAGGACGCCGACTCCGAGCTCAACGCGCTACTGAACTACGACATCGTCGAGGATCTTCCGCGGAAATTCTTTCACATTGACTCCAGCACCGGCGCTATAAGAACTGTCATGATACTCGATCATGAGACCGTGCCAACCTTCGAATTTCATGTCAAAGTTTCCGACCTTGGAAAACCAAAATTATCGTCCGAAACCACGGCCAAAGTCATCATCACCGTGACCGACGTCAACGACTGTCCACCGAAATTCTTACGCAACGATTACAACACCACGCTCCTACTACCGACCTACAAAAACGTTGTTGTCATTCGCGTCAACGCCGTCGATCCCGATACCACCGAGGGAACGCCACTTAGATACGACATAATCGACGGAAACAAGGCTCAGACTTTCGACATCGACTCACAAACCGGCTTCATTACCGTCGCCAATCCCGATGGCATCAAGAAATATTATCTTCTCCATGTCCGTGTCTCGGATGGAAAATACTCGAGCGTTGCTCAGGTCAGCGTCAATGTGGAAAAATCCGAAAATTCGGGACTCGTCTTCCAAGAAAGCATCTACGAGGGCACCATCGTTGAAAACTCGACGAAAATCACCACCGTCGCTGTCGTCAATGTCCTCGGAAGTGATCTCAATGAGCACATCGTCTTCAGCATTCTCAATCCAACCGATATGTTCGTCATTGGACCAACATCAGGCGCCATTAGAACAACGGGTATAAGATTCGATCGCGAGGTATCCGACAATCACGAGCTCATCGTCGAGGCCAAGAGCATAATGCCCGATCGACCAAAACCTCGGGTCGCACACGTCATCGTCAACGTCACTATTCTCGACATCAATGACAATTGTCCGATGTTCGTTAATCTTCCGTATTACGCGGTTGTCTCGGTTGATGCTCAAAAGGGCGAGGTCATCTCCAAGGTATATAAAACGCGGAATTTATTTTTTTAATTTACTTTGCATCGTTCTTTGAAAGCTCTGAAAATAAATTTATCAATCTCTCTCTATTTACGTTTTCCACGTCAGGTTCACGCTATCGACATGGACAGCGGTGACAATGGTGAGGTCAGATACGAACTGAAAAAAGGTCATGGTGAATTATTCAAGGTTTGCCGAAAAACTGGCGAGATCTCGCTCAGGCAAAATCTTGAGGGACATAATCGGGAATATCAATTGACGATCGCTGCATACGATGGTGGTGAGTAAAATATTAAAAAAAAAATTAATTTGCAGGGCATGAATTGACAAAAAAACAAATGGTTTGCAACTTTGAAATAAGGACCAAAGAAAAAATGTGCTATGCTTAACTGGTGACAGAAACATTATGAAAAAATTAAGACATCGCAGAACTGTATTTATCCAGCGGTGCATTACGAATCATGTACAAAAAGCAAAAACTCAAAATTCGCTTTATCGGAGTATTTAACACACCTTGAGAGTTCTAACCAGATCCAAAAAATCTTCCATTTGATATATTAAACAATAATGTATTAATTATTATATTTGTAGATATTTTCAAAATATTTTAAATAATTTTTCAAAATTAATATTTTTGTCGCTGACTGGGTTTCCTTAATTATTCTATATATGATTAGAACCCTTAGAGATTTTTTTCATAACTTCCGCCATTTTTATATACCTACAGTAATGGAAATTCCAAAAAGTGATTATTATTGGAAAAATGTCATCTATTCGCAGGTCAAACGCCGTGTTCAATAAAGGTTCCGGTAAATGTAAAAGTAATCGATCGTTCGATGCCCGTATTCGACAAACAATTTTACACGGACAGTGTTCTCGAAAGCATCGAGGTCCATTCACCCCTCGGACTCTCCATTCAGGCAGAATCTCCACTTGGTCGAAAACTCATATACAGCATAACCAAAGGCAACGACTTCGAGGAATTTGCACTGGACTTCAATACCGGTGAGAACACAATTTTTCTCATCCATTTCACGTTCGGCATAAAATTGTTGAACTGTGGCTATATAAGCAAAAAAAAATTGTTCAATCGCTGATTTTGTTGATTCGTTAGATATCGTATAAATGATCCGTGATTTTTCATATTGCGCGTTTGTTTGTTTTATGCAAATATTTGTAAATATATACTGACGGCTCAGCTTTTATATTGCCCGATTTTCGATAACGGTATATTTACCATTTAACGGTATAATACACGGCGATGAATTCAAAAGTACTGAAATCGCAATATTCCTATCTTCGTTAATAGGATTTGCCCTAACACGTATTTGAAAATGATTTTTTCCCTAAAAATTACCCGATTCTCGTTTGCTTTTACTACGAGTAAAAAAATCGGTAAAATGATTGATTTCTCATTTCCATAGAGAATTAATAAAATTACCTGAAATAATGAAAAAAAGCAGGCGAATAAATGCTCTTCTATTTGAGTGGTGAATCATTTTACAATGTTTTTCGTACGTTTTTTTTTCTCGCAAAATATTCGATTTATCTGATTGCAATATGGCATCAGTTTATTACGAAATGCACCCATCAAATAGTTATTAATTGTTAAAAAAAAATTGACGAAATATTGTTTTTTAAATTTCCAACTGCAAAAACAAACCGAAGTTTATACCACGTAAAATTCATTCCCACCTTGATCCTCTGATAATGCTTGATTGAGAAATTAGAAAATAAAGTTTTGTTGTATCTCCCTGTTTCGCAGCCCCCGACAATAACAATGGTCCTTGTGAGTATAAAACAAAAAACAAAAAACAAAAAACAAAATTAGATATATCGGCCTGCTGTGTCGCTGTTTTATTACATCAATAGCTATTTCGCATTGCTGTGTTTGCACGAGACATCGAGCGCACAAAAAAACGAGTAAAAAAGCCGAAGCACGAAAGAGCTTTTAATAGCCGTTTCAATGGAATTTTTGTTGCGTTCTTTGTATTTATATTTTTCAATGTTTTTCTTTACTTTTATTCGTTTAATCGATATTTCTTCGTGCCTCGGTAGTCAAATCGTTCGATCGAATCATTGTTTTTGTTTGTCAAATGACGAACATCATACTCATGACTTTATCTGCACATATTTGCCAATTTTGAACTAAGCGTAGTGTACATATGCTTCACGATACAATCTTCATTTTTTTCTGTGATAGTTTATACATGTGTATATGTATAGTGATTTTTTCATGTTTTTTTTTTCGGGCCACACAATTTCATTCGTGCAGCACGCCCCGCATGACATCCTTACGTAGATTAAATCATTTCTGTCACTAACGAATCACAGTGGTTTTTGTACAATTGTCGAATCGAATATTTGGAAAATGCCACTTTTATCGTTCAATCTCTTTTATTTATTTTTTTCTAAATTTCAAATTGAAACTTGATATTCGAAACAATTAACAGAATATTTATTTTTCAAAAGCTCAATATTTTCAAATATTTCTATAAAATACATAATTTTCAACATTAATCATTAATTACATTATTCTTATTGAATGAACTGAATTTTAATCATTATGAATTTATAAATTATTGCAAATTCAATTTATTAATTATTTGTCAAATTTGAATTTTATTTTAGAGTTGATATATATGAAGAGTTTTCAATTATGAATTTACATGATTTCAAATGCTGCATATAATTCGATATATTTTATTCGAGACGTTAATATATGTATCACATCAGTACCAAATTCTTTTTTTCCTTATAATTAACTTTTATCAGTGTATCGCACAGTTATTAAATTATAAATCCTAAATGGAATTTCTACGTCATTTTTATCTTATAAAAATTATCAAATAAATATTTATACAGCACTTTAATATGTTAATAAAATAATTATAATACTCGATGACTTTTGTTCGACGAAAATCAATACGATATATTTTCTCTTTCATTTTCCCCATTGCATGGTATTCGTCTGAATCCTCATCCAATTACAATTTCGGGCATTTTATATTTATATAGAGCATCGATCACTCATCCGTGAATACCGCGAATTCCTTTTTTTTCTGTACAGACACGTACATTTTATCACACGACTGCATTCATTAGTGTGTCTTGGTAACGATGAATCCAACTATTTCGATGTATTCAAATAATTGGCGAATTTGATAAAATATTGATGAAATAATATTAGCATGTGATATTCGTTACAAAAAAGAGTTGGATTCATCGTTGCTACAGCTGGATAGCGCTTTGGGTCTACAACATTATCTTCCCAATAAATTAGGTGTAATCTATGTCGTGGATGAACTGGATTATGAGCAAAAGAAGCAGTATGAGTTGACGGTGAGAGCCACCGACAGCGTTTCCGGTGTATTCGCCGAGGTACTCGTCAGCATTCTCGTTCTCGATGTTAACGATTGTCCACCCGAATTCACTCAAGATTCATACAACATATCGGTCTCCGAAGCTGCCTCCTTTGGCACATCGGTTCTGAAAGTTGGTTCAAGAGACAACGATACCGGTAGGTTTTAAGAATTTTTCATATAGTTTTTTAGAACCATTTTATATTTAAGATTGTCTAAGCATTTTTTTATTATTCAAGGAATATAAATAATCCAAAGAACTTTTTCCAAATTCAAAAAAATACTAAAGAAAATGGTTATTATATAAAAATGAGACAATTATTAAAACTCTTCATATTCACAAAGAATTTCATTTTTTATTCAAGAAAACTCAAATAACAAGAAAATTATTATTACAAAAAAAATGAGACAATTATTAAAACTCTTCTTATATTCTCAAAGAATTTTTTTTTTAAATTCAAAAAACTCAACTGTCACGAAAATTATTATTACAAAAAATAGAGGCAATTAATAAAAACTCTTTATGTATACAAACAATTTTGTTTTTAATCCAAGAAAAATTAAATAATTTAAAAAAATAGTTATTACAAAAAAATAAGAAAATTATTAAAACTCTTTATATTAGCAAAGAATTTTTTTTTTTTAATTTAATTCAAGAAAACTCGAATGTAACTTGTTATCGAATGTAAATTATTGTTACGAAAAAAAATGAGACAATAATTAAAACTCTTTATATTTACAGGAATAAACCAGCAAGTCCGTTACGCGATTCAGAACGATACGCAAAACAGCAGAGACTTGTTCCACATAGATCCGGAGGAGGGTATAATTTTCTTGAAGCGTTCTTTGGATCACGAGTCTCGAGATTCGCATCATTTTACGGTGATAGCGATGGATCGAGGTGTGCCGAGTTTATCGAGTACGGCTCACGTTTGGGTGAGCGTATTGGATATGAATGACAATCCGCCAAAGTTCGAGCAGCCTTCGTACACGTGTTTTTTGTCGGAGCACGCAGAGCGTGGCCAATTCGTGACGGTGGTCTCGGCCAGTGACCCCGATTACGTTGATGATAAATTGACGTACACGATAGTGGGCGGTAATGAGCAGCAGACGTACAATATCGACCAAAATACGGGAATAATATCATTGATAAATATGCAAAATTTCGGGGATCAAAAATTACGAATGTTGAATGTATCGGTGACCGACGGAGTTTACACAAGTTTCACGCGAGTCAAGATTGAAATATTGCCGGCCAATAGACACAATCCTAAATTTCCAAATCCACTTGTCGAAGTGACCGTCATGGAGAATCAGTTGCCAGGTCGATTGGTGACGAGTGTCGTTGCCACGGACGACGACTTTGGCGATTATGGCACGGTCTTATATTCCATACCGTCCGTTTTCATGCGTGAAACATTCGATATAAATCGCATGACAGGCGAAATAGTTACGAAGAAGAAGCTCAACCGAGAGGCTCAGAAAGTTTACGAAATTCCAATAATGGCAACCGACGGCGGTGGACGATCTGGTTTTGTCATTGTGCGGGTCAAAGTCGGTGATGAAAACGATAATCCGCCGATATTCCTCGTGCGCGAATACAAAGCCTCGATTCACAGTAACTCCTCGTTGAAAACCACGTTCATGAAGGTGAAAGCTCACGACGACGACGAGGACGAAGCTGGAAGAATCGAATATTCTATCTTTGAATTACAAAACTCCGAAACGAAGAATCTCTTTGGAATAAATCCAACCACCGGTGCTCTGTTTCTGATTAAAAATGCTGTTCCATGGGGTAAGATATCGATAATTTTTCTGTCATTTCAAATACTCGATTTTTAAATTTGTGATGTTGCAAAGTAAATTCATTCAATCGAGAACCTGCTGATAAAATTTTATTGCGTAGCTCCAATCGTAAAATCAATAAACTATACTCTATAAAATCTTTAATATTGAGCCTTTGAAGATACCTCTCCAGAGAAGTTAAATTATTTCTTTGTTTGTAAGAAAGAATATTTTTAAGGCAGGATTTCACCTTTGTCCACAATCTTTTAAGACTTTTCAATGCATTTTTTTCACAAAAAAATGGGCAGAAGCAAAATTGGTTTGAAGCATTTATTACTCTATTATTCAACTTGAAAAAAAATATATATATATTGAAAAACTTGAATATAGCCTCTGGTAAGCGGCTTCAAAGTACGAGACTCTTGAGGTGTACTCTCGATCTGCGTATCAAAAATCTCCTTGTAGATGGGTCTCAGAAAAAAAATAAAAATGTCTTCGTATTAAGAATAACATATTTTATGTCTATACGTACTTACGCCTTTTTCAAAATTTAGATTTTTTTTTCAATAATGGTAATTAAAGAAAAAGTAAATTTTTGCAGGGTAAAAAAGTTGCTTAAACAGTGCACAAAAATATAATTCTACCGAAATAATCCTACGCACTTCTTTATATTATACTATGGAGAAGAATTATGGAAATTTTCAAGTCAATCCGATGAAAATTGAATGAATAATTTGACCCGCAGATTTAAAAAATATCGTTTCCATAACAAAAAAGAATGATTTTCAATTCTAAACATTTCAAAGAATATTTTAAGCTAAAAAAATGATATTTTTTTCAAATTTTCAAGGCGATATTCTGCCTCAACTCATTTATACTCCAGAAATAGATAAAATAAGATACAGTGACTACCACTCATATCAAAAGTCCTGCGATCCAAATTCACAATGACTTTTATTCAGCTAGCACATTCAAGTATTGATACAAATCTATTATCAAAAGCTCATTTTTATTTCTTACAGAAAATCAATTATTCGAATTTTTCATCCGAGCAACTGACAAAGGCTTGAAACCTCATCACGCTGACGTGCCGATAAGCATATACGTGATGTCGCCCCAGGACATTCCGCCGCTGTTCGAGCGTAAGGAGGTGAAATTTTTCATGCGGGAGTCATCACCAGTGGGCAATCCAATAACGAGAGTCAAGACGGTAACAAATACGACGGTGACCTATAGGATAGTCTCGGGTGACGAGGAATCGCCGTCTTTCGCTGTGGATTCAAGTGGTCACGTGACATTGGCGCGTCCTCTGGATCGTGAAGTCAAGGACAATCATTTGA
The DNA here is from genome assembly GCA_018906735.1 of Mesochorus sp. PSUC_FEM 10030011. Classification (NCBI taxonomy): domain Eukaryota; kingdom Metazoa; phylum Arthropoda; class Insecta; order Hymenoptera; family Ichneumonidae; genus Mesochorus; species Mesochorus sp. PSUC_FEM 10030011. The sequence goes on from JABMBV010020416.1 coordinate 9,546, forward strand.
TAGCGGTATTGGCCGAGACGGATTCGAGTCCGCCGTTGACAGCACTGGCGGAGATATCTCTGCAGGTGCTCGACGAAAACGATCATCCGCCGAAATTCGAGAGTAATCCGTACATCGTCAATTTGGCTGAAAATGTAGAGGAGGGTACGTCGATATTGAAGGTGATAGCGCACGATGAGGATTTGGGTAGTAACGGGGAGGTTCGTTATTCCTTTGGCTCGGATATCGGTGAATTAGCGAACGTTTTCACCGTGGACGCTTATACGGGTTGGGTGTCGACATTGATTCAGCTCGACAAGGAAAAGCAATCCGAGTACAAGTTCCAAATAGTTGCGACCGACAATGGAAACCCCAAACATTTCGCCCGTACGTCGATGCACGTCAAGTTGAAGGACTACAACGATAACGCGCCAGCCTTCGTCGACGACAAGTACGAGGCGAGCGTGAATGAGGATGCGCTACCGGGAACGGTGGTCGTCAAGTTGGAAACAATCGACAAGGACACCGATCTCAATACGCCTGTAGAATTTTACATAACATCGGGAGATCCAAGATCTCAGTTTCAAGTGCGCGCCACCGGTGAGGTTTACGTCGCGAAGGGTCTCGATCGCGAGACCACCGACCATTACGAACTCAACGTCGTTGGCACCGATGGAAAATACGTTTTCGACACGAAATTGTCCGTTCAGATCCTCGACGTTAATGACAATCCGCCGTACTGCTTACGCTACAGATATCGTGAGATTCTGTCCGAGGGCTCGCACCCTGGAACTTACGTGTTGACCGTTCTAGCGACCGACTACGACGACGAGCCGAACGCCAAGCTACGCTTCTACCTCACCGGAGACAACAACGACAAATTTTCTCTGGACAAAGACACGGGGGTATTGAAAACAGTTGGACAGCTGGATCGAGAAACTCAGGCGAAATATTCGTTGACAGCTCACGTACAAGATCGTGACAAGCCGGTATGGGAGTGCTCGTCGCAGCTGGAGATTCTCGTCTCGGACCTCAACGACAACGCCCCGAAATTCACAATGACTGCGTACAGCGCGACCCTCCCGGAAGACGTCGAGGTTGGCACCTTGGTGACCAAGGTCCACGCGACCGACGACGACATCGGTATTAATCGTAAGGTTCGATACGAGTTCATTGACTCGGCGGACGGACACTTTTTGATAGCGTCAGAGAGCGGAATAGTGACCTTGGCGAAGCCATTGGATCGAGAGACCAAGGCGATGTACAACGTGACGATCCAAGCTCTCGATCAGGGTACGCCGCAATTGGCGAGCGTGGCAGTTCTGATCGTCAATGTCCAGGACATAAACGACAATCCACCGGAGTTCACATCCAAGTTTTATTTCGCCCGAGTGCCCGAGATCGACGCCGTCGGTACGGAGATCGCTCGCGTCCTCGCAACCTCCAAGGATACCGGGGTCAATGCCGACGTTTATTATTCGATAGTCGGCGGCAACGAGCACAAAAAGTTCCAGATCGATACCCAAACCGGCGTGATCAAGATATCCGAACAGCTCGATTATGAGAGGGCCAAGGATTACTTCTTGACGATACAGGCCATCGACGGGGGTATACCACCGTTGAGCAACCATGCCACGGTCAACATAACCGTGACCGATTGCAACGACAACGCGCCCATCTTCAGTGAGGTTTCTTATCACGCGGCGATACGAGAGGATGCTAAAATCGGCGAGCGGGTCACTCAAGTGTTTGCGAACGATTCGGACAGCGAGGAAAACGGTATTGTCACGTACCACATCGAGCGGGGCGACAGACTGAAGCAATTTTTAATCGACGAGAAGACCGGATTCATAACGGTGGGTGCGGGCCTCGATCGCGAAACCATATCGAATTACGTGCTCGAGGTTCACGCCCGGGACAGCGGAAAGCCGATGCTCCAGAGTTTCGTCATGGTCAACATCGAGATTATGGATGCCAATGACAATCCGCCATTGTTCTCTCAACCGAATTACACTGCGGTCGTTCAGGAGGACAAGCCACTCGGTCACACCGTGCTTAAATTCATGGTCAACGATGCCGACACCGTGCCGAACGCTGAGCCGTACACCTTCGACTTCCGCTCGGGCAACGAGGCTGACGTTTTCCGTCTCGAGCAGGATGGGTCGCTTCGCACAGCCACGAAATTTAACAGTCGAGTTCGAGACAAGTACGTTCTTCACATACGAGTCTTCGACAATGGGAGTCCACCTCTGTACTCGGACGCCTGGGTCATCGTCAAGGTTATCGAGGAGTCGCAGTATCCTCCGGTTATAACGCCCCTCGAGGTCATCGTAAACTCGTACTTGGATGAATATCCCGGTGGCATAATTGGCCGGATTCACGCGAGTGATCGGGATCAGTACGACACGCTGCGTTACAGCCTCGTGCCATCACCGGCTCACCCCAACATCGATCTATTTCAGATCGATCCGAGCGACGGAACATTGGTTGCTCTGCCGAGGCTCGACGTTGGTGAATACAGAATAAACGTCACTGTTACCGACGGGAAATTCCATTCCTACGCGGCTGTCCGTGTGAACGTTGACCTCATTACTGATAAGATGCTCGAGAATTCGGTCATTGTGAGATTCCGAGAGGTCAGCCCGGACGAGTTTATCCTCAGTCATCGTAAGGGTTTCGTAAGGACATTGCGAAACGCCATGAACTGCCGGCTCAAGGACATCGTAATTATAAGCGTTCAGCCGTCGATCGACGATACGGCCAACCTAATAAAATCTCGCGCGACTCGTCAAGCCGTTCACAACGACCTGGACCTCTTGTTCGCCGTGAGGAAGACCGCCCCGATGGTCGGACCGGGCGGTTTTTACAGCTCGGAAAGTATCCGCGACGCGCTTAACCAGCACTTCGACGATCTCGAGGAGTCGACGAAACTCACTGTCGAGGAGATCGTGCGCTTTAAGTGCAACAAGGGCTACTGCGTCTACGGCGATTGTCACGACAAGATCATTCTCGATCAGACAATAATAACGCCGGTTGCAACGGACGTAATGAGCTTCGTCTCACCGCGTCATCGCCACAAGATCGAGTGCACATGCAAAGAAGGCTACGCCGGCAATCATTGCGAGGTCGTCGTCAACGAGTGCGCGACCGATCCTTGCCCCGTCTTCAAGGTTTGCGTGCCCGACTCGTCGACTCAGGGCTACACGTGCCAGTGTCCCGAGGGCTTTGCCGGTCAAAAATGCGACATCGACATATCAAAGTGCCACGACGAATCCTGCTACATCCCGCGCAATCCCATATCGTTCAGTGGCAAGAGTTACGCCCGCTACAAGATCGACAAGCAACAGCTGCGTCAGACGATTGAGGATCGTCTGAGCTTGAGCCTGAGGATACGAACGGTTCAGCTGACCGGCAATCTTATGTACGCGGCCGGCAAAATTGATTACAATATCCTGGAGATCGTGAACGGTGTCGCCCAATACAGATTTGACCTTGGAAGTGGTGAGGGCCTGGTGCGCGTCAGCAGCGTATACGTTAGCGACGGACAATGGCACGAGATACAGCTGGAACGCGAGAGCAATAGTGCCAAATTGACCGTCGATGGCAAACACGTCGCACACGGCTCAGCACCCGGCACCAACGACATCCTGAACCTTCAATCGGACGACATTTATCTCGGCGCCGAGGTACGACAGCATCCGTCGATCCTCGGTTTTGAGGACATTCAGCGAGGCTTCTTCGGCTGCATGGATGACGTCAGGATCGCCCGAGTCTCCTTGCCACTCCACAGAAGCGGCGCCAGCAGCGTAGCAGTTCTCAAGCTCTTCGCGGATGTCGGGTTTAGCTGTGACACAACGACGATACTCGTACCCCTGGGCATATGCGGCTCTCAGCCCTGCCAAAACGGCGGCACCTGCAAGGAGTCCGACGACGAGAACTATCAATGCCTCTGCTACAACCGATTCAGCGGCATAGCCTGCGAAATCGATAGCGATCCCTGCGCCTCATCGCCGTGCCTGTACGGAGGTCGATGCAAGGTCATCCCTGGTGGTGGCGATTACACGTGCGATTGCGTCGGCACGTCCTTGACCGGAAAGCGCTGTGAGTTCGGTCGCTATTGCAGCCCGAATCCATGCTTCCACAATGGCGTCTGCGAAGAAGGAAACAACGGACCGATATGCAAGTGCAACGGTTTCACCGGCGACCGTTGCGAGCTCGACATCAACGAATGCGATTCGAATCCGTGCATAAACGGCGGCACCTGCGTCAATGAGATCGGCACCTATCGCTGCAATTGTCCGCCCAATATGACCGGCGTCAACTGCGGCAATCCCGTATTCTCGACCCCAATCATATCCGATCCCTTCAACATAACCTGGGAACAACTAATGTGGATCGGTATCGCTCTCATCGTCAATCTCTTTCTCATCATCATCTTTGTCATGTATCGAAAAATACGGCTCAAGAGAACACGCGCGAGAGCCAACAACATCAACAACGAGACGAGAAAGCAAATCGTATTGAACTCGGCGAGACCACACGAACACGAATTCAAGCGCAGCTCCAAATTGAGCAATTTGGAAGTTATACAGGTATAGGATAAAACGTATTTTCGCAACCCAGTTGTTTCTTAGTTGGTGTTGTTTTACATCGTTTTACTTTTTTTGATTTTCAAGCATGAATTTTTGTACTCGATTTTGAGTTTTCATTTTCTCTTTGAATAGCGTGTTTATTAATTTGTTACTTTTTTTTTTCTTTCGATTTTTCATTCATATCACATTCCGTATTTTTATTTTGCTGAATACGCGCTGACGCCAATCCTCTCTCGGAGAAGAGCTAAAAAAAAAAGAAATGAGCAATGGAGAAAGATAATTTTCAAATGACAAGTCCACCCCAAGACCCGGTAACGTGTTTGGATGTGCGTGGCTTTCTGAGATGATTATGAGTGTTCGTGTGATTTTATTGCAGAGAGAACCTCCCCAATGTCCTCCCCGACCCGCTTCCTATACACCGAGCTCTAACAACGAGCCGGCTAATTACGGAACCGCTGCCGCGGTAGCCCTCAACAATCTCGACACACTTCGTAGCTACGGGAGCGCCGGTGACGAGCTTGAAAATTTTCCACCCGATTATCTGAGAAATCTCAATCGAAGTACGCCAGTGCCAACGCCCACTTTGACACTGGCTAATCCGGTCGGTGCTAACGCAACGGGAAGCGACACGGACAGTCTGCACAAACCAATCTGGCAGGAACAAATGCATCTCGCTTCTTTCATCACCGATACGGCCAAGATAAAGAACGGTAAGTTCGATTAAAAAAAAAAAACAAACAAACAAACAAAAAAGAATCTCCCGGAAAAGAGAGACACGAGAAAGAGGACTACTCCCCCTTAAAGGATGAAGAACTGTCCGAGAAGAGTCGCTCTCGATCGAAATTAAAACATAAAAAGACGAATATATATAAATATACGCCATCCTCGCAAGCTCGACCCAGCTTCTTTACATAATTTTCTTTGAGTTTTTTTTTGTTTCGTCTCGCTTGTCGCATGTCTCATATGGGTCTCGTCGACTGTTACATAGCTTCTTATTTCAGTATTTTTTTCTTGTTTTATTTTCTTTTTTTTCCATATGTCCATCATTTCTTTTACCAAACGGCGATTATTTATACTCCCGCATTTAATTCGGGCATTGATTTATTATATTGTCACATATATAGATGTGTGCCGATTGGCCTTGGGCAAGTAGAAAAAAAAACATGTAAATTATTAACAACCGGCTTTGTCATGTCCGTGTGTGTACTAACAGACCTGAAACGAGCGAGTCCAGTGGTACCAGAGCTGACCACTGGAGGACTTCTACTAAACTCTACTACCCGGCGGACTCCTCACGGAGGTGGGACCTCCGTTGCCTCCTTATCGTCCATCGAGGATGATCCTCGCATCGTCGGTGGTAAGTCGATGGACATGCCTATTTCGTTTCTCTCACTCTCGGACTTTTCTATTTCTCCGATGGACGCTTGTTATATATACATAGCCTGAAGGAACCTTGTAATTTGGAATTTACATCAAACCTTTCGTACATGTATTCCCGATATTTATATATATATACATTCTACGTAGCTTATTTGGGCAACGCTGCAAAAAACTCACCGATTTTCAATGCATGCTCATCGTCAAAAAGTACAAAGACATTGTCTGCAATGATTTTAGGGTATCACTGGGACTGTTCAGACTGGGTCAGACCGAGTCAGAACCCTCTTCCTAACATCACGGAAGTACCTGGCAGCGAGGTTCCGGACTCATCGAGCTTCCACAGCAATGAGAGTAACGAGTCCAACACTCATCAGCTACCCTCGAGTTAGTAACCAAATACGTACTACTGACGCTTCCTTTTTTACCACGTTTTTATCAACTCGCTTTCTTGTCCATCTGTCTGTTTTTTTTTATTGTATTTTAAAAGAGGTATGCGGGTACAAGATATCTCATTAAGAAAATTAGCAAATTTGCACCACAATTAAAAGTATAATAATGACACAGTTAAATTTTCAAAAGCTTTGGGTTTTGAATAAAAAAAAACACTCATGTTTTATTTTTTTTTACAAATTTAACACGATGTCTTATAGATTATTGTACTATTGAGCACTTTGCTATATTGCATCATTATAATGCTCATTAACATAGAGATCATAATTTTATTAATGCTACAAAAATTCTATAAGGATTATATTTTGCAATGAATTTGAAATCCTTGCCTATTGCGTCTGACTCTTCATAGATTAATTAAAACATAGTTGAGTGACGAGTGGAGACAGAGAAAAAAAATTAATAGTAAAAAAAAATATTAAAAATTGAAAAAAAAATTAATTCATCACGTTTTTAAATTTGTAAAATTTCAAACAAAAAACCTGGGGTACATGTAATAAATAATAGTAAGGTGTGTAGAAAATGCACCTCGCAATTTCTTTTTGATATTTTACTAGTTTAAAAATGTGACGCATTGAAACAATTTTTTTTACTTTTATTCTTTTTTTTTAATATGAAAATATTCAAAAATTATAT
>JABMBV010020527.1:0-16565 GCA_018906735.1 Mesochorus sp. PSUC_FEM 10030011
TCTTATATTATTATTCAAAAGATTTTACTTGGAGGTTATAAATTTATTTTTATTCAGGTCAGTAATAATTCTATTAAGATTGTTATGCATTAAAAATTTTTTTTTTTCGAATCAAGAACTAGTTACAACCAATAAAAGTTTCTTTTTTTTTTGGTTTCTATTGTGCCAACCGAACGACCTTAATATTACGTGTAACTCGATATAAGCACGTGACGCCATGTGATACCTTTGAAACACACAGAGCGTCAGAGCTCGTGTTTTATAATCATAATAATAAAAAATAAGATCGATGACACTAAAAAGTTTCTCTGTGAAAGATAAAAAGAGATCTCTCTCGCGTCTTATCTCACCTGCGAGTCTCGCGTGGTTGACCTGCTGACAGCTATAAACTATCGCTGATTTCCTAGCGAGCATTTCGTTAGGATTATAAATAAATTAAGAAGTAATTAAAGTCAGTTACTATCAGCAAGATATATATATATGTGTGCACATATAATGGCTTCGTGCATATAACAGAAGCCATAGATAGATCGTTGACGAGAGAAAAAAAGTGAGTAAGAGTGGAGACAAAGGATCAGCCAGTGATGTCATTCTCTGTTCGTCAGAGGTGATCCACACTTTTTTTTCGTGTGACAGTGAGATCTTGAACCGGTAAAAATATTTAAGTTTCTTTTGAACCTCGTCGACGTGTATCGTGTGGTCGATAGTTTACTGGGAAATACATAATCACTTAAGTCGTCGAGAGAAAATTGCTTATCTTTACATGAGGCCTTCCACACCAAATAAACCGAAGTTTAAAAATTTGCTCTTCAGATATTTTTTAAACGCATTTATTACATCTGAAAACATTGAATTTTTTTCTTTTATTAGTTGTTTAGACAATTTTGTCTTCTCAACAACGATATTTTTTCAATAAACTTTGGTTCATAAAAAAATCATCGTCCGCTCAAGGATTTTATGTAAAAATTTCATTTTCCATGGCAATATTTATGAGTTTATTTTTCGCAAATAAGTGAGAATTACGTTCGCATAGTTACAAAACGATTTTCAGAAACAATTAATTATTTTAAAAATAACATTTTTTCAGCAGCAAGTAGGTACGAAAAATATTTTAAAAAAACGTAATACATTTTTAAAAAATTGGATACAAACGTAGATTGACGAAAAATGCCCCATATAAAATAAAAAACCAGTCAGAAAGAGCACTTATCGAAAAGAATGTATAGAAAGAAAAAAAGTTTCGACTACGAAACGAAAAATAAAGAAAAAAAGACTAATAAGTTTTGAATGTTGAACCATAAAAAAGGCGTAACTTTCCATTTTTAGCAGTTATAAAGTTATGTCAGTATAACTTCTTTTTGCTCGAAAAAAATTTCATACATGTTATATGAGAAGCTAACAATAAAGTCGAGTGTCTTTCTCGCAATCATTGAACGCAAGATTTTCGAGGAAAGACCGCGTCCGATAAGTGATCGGGTAAATATTTGACGGACGTGTGGCAAGCTCGACTTTGTCGGAAAAAATGAGAGCGTGTCGAGTTGTCTTTTACTCCTCAATACAATTCTGTAGAAAGCAGCTGAATGATTTTCGTCTCTTATGGCTTTAAATCTCTCGAAAGATATATAACTTGTATCGTTTAAAAAAATTGATTCTTGTTTAAAATTGCGAAACGATTCTTTTTTTCTTTATCTTTTTCTTTTTTTTTTCACTCGCGAACGTCCAAGATAACTATACTCGTGTCAGTCGTTTGTCCGTGGCGTGTTACTAATGAGCCCGGGATTAGCGCATCTCTTGTATCTCACCAGTCCTCTCTCCGATGCTTCTGCCTTACAGAAATCGCCCTAGGCTCTCTTGTCCAGTCTCTTTAGCTCCCTTTTACTCTCTCTCTCTCTCTCTCTTCTCGCTCTCGGTTCTTCTCTCCTTTGCTAACTATAGGATTCTTTCAAACTGGGATGATCCTTACTAAGGAGACTTGCATGCACGCTCCGTTACGTCGAAATACAAAGTATGCTACACTCGCAAATATACATTTGTTTACGTGTAAAAAGTACACGAGAAATTTTATGCCAGATCTTGTCAGTAATTTGTAGCGCAACACATATAAGATTGCTCGAGGCAAAAGTTTTAGATTTTTATAAAATAAATTTTGTTATCCAGCAATTTTCAACAACCTTTTTTGTTTTTAACAATGCATTTATTTATTAACAATTACCATTATCATTAATTTCCTCTCATTATTTTATAATTAAATAGTGTAATCTTGATTTAAATAAAAATCAACTAAAAAATATTGATTTTTTTACGAAATTAAAAAAATTAATTTACTCAAAAATTAAAATCTAAAAAAAATACGTTCTCTATGTGATAAAATAATTTATTTTCGATTAAAAATATAATTGTATTAAATAAAATGAGGAAAAAAATAAATTTGTATTTATTGATAGAGGCTTTAAAAAAAAAATTGCATAAAATTGGATGGAGTATACAAATATTTGTTTGACACGTTTAATTATTTCGGGATTTGCTGGTGCGTCAATTCGATCTCAAATGCCTCGTACATACAACATATTTTACACGCATAGTTGTGATACAAGCATTTATGTATGAAAGCATATGCGTATATACATATATATATTTTTATTACATCTACGGCATAGTGCTTGTTTAAATATATGAATACATATTTTTGTGCATGTATATGTACACAAATGCTCGTATATCTACATATACACACATTCTTTTAAACCCTTTCCATACTCGTAAAGCCACGGGCTCATTTGTATCTTCAAAACGACGCCGAGGTTACTGCCTGTAACCCCATTACGATCGGTCACGCTCGAGAACGGCGTGGCGAGACGGGGACGCGTATAACGACAAATCGTGCCTCTTCAATTATTTTCTCTCTCTCTCGCTCTCTCTCTCTCTCTTTCTCGTTCCATCTCCCTTGTCAAATTGCCTCGAGTGATTTTTTTTTTCATTTGTGTGAAATGACATATTTCTTAAAACATAACATACATAAAAGTTGGCAAATAAGTCGAAAAAATATGGAATATTCCCACGAAATTTTTCATAAAAAAATATTGGCGCAATTGATTTTTTATCATCATCATTGGACACAAGTGTGTTGAATTTAAAATCCAAATGGATGTCGAGAGCGTGAGACAATGTTGAATATATGCGTAAAACGCGAGAGATCGCGTGTGTCCGGGCAATAAAGTTCCTTTTATTGATTGTTTAATCAATTGAGTATTCTTTTTTAAGCTCGAGTTTTTACACGACGGAGAATTTATTGACGTGGGAGATTGAAAAGATCTGGTGAAAAATTGTCTCTTTTTTTTTTTTATCTTTCGACGATAAAAACCCATTTTAATTGCTTTTTAATTAACTTGGCATGATTTTTTTCTTCGAGTCATTCCAAGTTTTAGGGTCTCATATCACGGGTTTTCGTGACTGGCGGATTTTTCAACATATATTATATCCGTCTCTCACCGCGCTCGTTCAAATCCGGTCCCGGTGCAACAGTGACGAGATGACGCGCGTGCGAGCGCGTCTCCAGGTATATATACACCACAAGTATTTTTCGTGATGAGAGAACGAGTGGCAATATAGTTGATCTCCCATATAATATACACGTATACATATATATATATACAAAGGACTCGGTTTTCCCCCTCTACCCGATGTTCCTTTGTCTATAGTATAGGAAGCCGCTCGTTCCTTTGCCGCTAATTAAGGTCTGCTGAAGGGGGATGGTCGTTTAGAGTTTTTAGGGCGAAAACGGTTTTACACCGCGTTAGGATCAGTTAGTTATACCTGTGTGGTCTTCTCGCTCTCGTTCGAAGTCGAGAAAAAGGCAAAGAGCTGAGGGAAGAGGAGGAGGAGGAGGAGGGGGGAGGGGGTGATCGCATCTAAACGAAACGAGAAACACGAGAGCGCGCGTGTGATGCCAAAAGGAGTTTCTCGTTGCGTCCTGCGCACTCATTTGCGACTATGAGGGTTTTTTTTCCTCTCCTCATTCTCGCTTCTATAAGAGGATTTAACCGCTCATTACTGCGTTGCAAAACGCTCGGGTTCATGGCTTTTGAAAAACAAATGCCGAACGGAGATGAGAATATGAATGGAAAAGGATCGGTGTTGTTCGATCGATATGTGGGACCAAGGATCAGGGTTGAAAAGATCTGAAAAGTGAAAAACTATACGTTGAAATTACGGAATAATTAATTCAGTAATGTGCAGTTATATTGATGAATAAAAAAAACTCAGTAAATCAAATTGAAACATATTATCCAGGTTAAAAATGCAGTTTCTATTGCAGTATCTATTGTTTCGCTAAATAATTAATAAAATCCTTTGTGGCCCCAGATATAGTATCGAGCAATTAAAACTCGAGTTTTATCACTCTCCTGAGATAATGGACCGGAGGAAGAAACGAAAAAGATAAAAAACGTCTATTTACAATCTTAAAAAGATTTATCGTAAATAACGCTCATTTCGCATAACCCGAGAAAGAAAAGAAAGAGCGAATTTGTATGAGAGAGTGAGGGAGAGAGAGAGAGAGAGAGAGAGAGAGAGAGAGAGAGAGAGAGAGAGAGAGGGTGATAGGATATCTTTTCGCCTGTGAAGAAATGATGTTTCTCGTATGTTGCGAGAACGTTGGGCTCTCTGCTGGTGAGGTCGAGAGAGGAAACCGCAGAGTATAGTCGTTCTCGCTCTCGTATATAGAGGGATTATAGCAGCGAGCAGCAGCCACAGAGTTCGCGGTGAACGGAGAACCCCCGGCATCTCTCGCGAAGTTCGATTATGTGTGGGATAATGCGGTAAGAACAAGAGAGAGAGAGAGAGCGAGAAAAAGATAAAGAGAGAGCAAGAGAGAGATATAAAAATGAAGGAAAAAAGGAACGAGAAGGAAATAGAAGATTGAGAAAGAAAGAGAGAAAGAGAGATGAAGATAGACGTAATCTGGTTGGTCCACGGGTCTCAACCGGGGAAAAGGATGAAGGAAGGGCCCCCTCCCCACCCCCTCACCCCTCGTGACGAGGGCCCTCGGGGCATGAGCGAGCTCTCCGGCCGCCATAATGCATGGTGAGAAGTGCGCACGGGGTCAAACGGGTCAAAGGAACGTCATGGCGCTGCTATACGGTCCGCAAAGACCTATGGCGGATACCAACCTCCTCTTCTTCCTCCCTTTCTCTTATTCCTCCTCTTTTCTTCGCGTACGCACGTGTATACGACAATTTGTTTGTTTCTTTTTTCTACTTCTTTCTTTTTTAATTTCTCGACCGTATGTGCATGAATTTGTCTAAGGACCTTTGAGGGAACTACTGACTTGAAAAATAATGGAAATTTAATAGGATAAAAGGCAGATAAATCGTTTGTCAAAGCTTCAAATTACCGATAATTTTTTTGTTGTGTTTTCTTCATACGATCATCATTAAATTGACGTTTTATTAACATCAAATGATTATTTATTCTCTCATGCCAATAACAAGAATAATTATAATAATAAAAATTGATTGCACAAACTTTAATTAACTTGATTATAAATATGCATAATCAGGATGTCATTGCTCAATTATTTGATGTAACCCCTTAAAGAAGTTTCAAATCTACAGGACTTCAATAGTATTTAAATTATTACTGGTAAAAAAATTTTTTGAAAAGTAAATATTTTCTTAGGTAACTTTTGAACTAAAGTTATAATCAACGAATCAATAAAAATATATGAAATTCAGTAGAAATGTGTGAATATTTTCGCTTCAAGCTCAAGATCAAATAAGATCGATAGCAATGGGAACTCATTAATGTAAAATTGATATTTCATTTAAAAAATAAATTTTTTTTTCGTTTATTTTTTTATTGATTATAAAGAATAAGAAATTTTCGATAAACATTGAATTCCCTGTCGTTACATAAGAAGCAACGATATCCTTACACTTCACTCGAAAAATGCGACTTTGAAGCTAATGCAGACGAGACTAAAAAAATGGTCTTGCTGAAAAGATGTCGATACTTTTTGAAGTCGTACGGCTTTTGCTAAGCAAAATTCTTCAATGAAGCACCAAAGATTCATCCTGTCTGCGAAGACAAAATGCGTGTGTATTTTTTTTTTCTCACAAATTAAAAAAAGAAATATCATTAACATGGCCACACATGTGTATAAGATGGTCCTCAACGAAATAAACGAGACGATTTTTTGGGAGCATTCGCGTGGGATGCAAACAACGAGCGACGTGTGTCGTCGCGTTTTTCTCGGGTCGGGTGTGTAAAGTGATCTTTGCGACCACTTCCTTTCTTCGCGGCTGCCGCCGGTGAGGATCCGATGTCCAGTTTGAGGTCGACAATGACCGACGTGGGAAAGGAACGTCAACTGCTCTGTTCTTTCGAAATTCCCCCCTTCCCCTCGTATATTCTACTTCAAAGCTCATAAAATAATGAAAATGAGAATCGATATCGCAAAATATTTAAATATAATCTATCATTTCTGCATAATAATCAAGAAGAGAATTTTTATTCCAGAATTATTATTGATTTTGATCACTGAAATACATTTTTTTACCCGAATGTTTAAAATGCTATTATTTATATATCACAAACCGAAACGACCGGGGGTTCCATTGTGCCTTTTTTTCATCCCCAGGTCACAGAAATCATAGAATCAATCTTTAAAGGTCCGTTTCGTAACTTTCCTCACATATATTTTCAATATTTTCCTTTCATTCATATATATTTTCCTTTCTCGTTTCTTTCTCTGAATAAATATAATATTTTGCGCCCCCATAAATTATCGTCGTAACGCGTAAAAGAGAAATTGTCAATATTTGTGGGCTCTCACATTGTTCGTATGTATTTGGAGAAAAACGATAATTTAACCATACAATGTTTGTACAGCGGAGCACGCACAAATGACGTATATGTAATATGTGTTTAAGATCAATTGGGCGTATGTTAGCGCGGGTATACGGGAGGGTGAAAGTGAGAGTCGAGAAAGAAAGCAGCATAGAAAGAGAGAGAGGAGAAAAAAAAGTGCAACAAGTCCGAAGACCCAGCTCAAATTATTCGATCGTTTGTCTCTTTTTTTCATAACAATGAGATCGTATGTGTAATACCTATATATATATATATATCAAGACCCTTCGTTGTCTGTTTGTATATATGAGAGCACGATGAATCCACAAAAAAATTCAATATGAGTCAGAAGGCTGTTGCGTAACGCTTCGAACTTTCATTTTAAATCATCGCGAAGAACCATGACCAAATAAATGAAAGACGTCCCTTGTATTGTATTTTTTTTTCAGAGTGGAAAAAATAAAGATTTTCTGGTAGATTTGCAGGGATAATAAAAAAAATTAATAATTCACAAGTGAAATTCTCTGGGTCTGAAAATGAAATATTCCGTCAAACTTTTAATTTTTTTGAAAATGTTCTTTCGATACTTTATAGCTAAAATTATCCCTTGCATATGCACAATTTTTACGGTGCAGACACAGAATTTTTAGAGAGCGATCGTTAGTTGATTATTTAAATACGAGGGCGCACACATATACCCTCGTTGAAGAAAATAAAACCAACAAACGAGAGAGAAAGCGACACCGCGTACAACGTTGATAAATATAAATAACTGTTTAATGCAGCGAGGGATTCCATTGTGCATTGTGTATAGTCGAACGAGAAGAACGAAGAACCCACCTCCCCCTTCGCGTTCTATTCATTTTATGGGTCGCGTGAGCCTCGAGATTTTATTTGATTTAATGGACGCTCGTTATATCGTAAATTATTTCAAATTCATTTGCAATTCCCCAACACCAAGAAATTTGTCGTTAAAATGCGACAATTTTAAAGCCATAAATATCACAAAAGAAAGAATCACCTACAAAATTAATCTCAAATCGGCATCTCGTAAAAAAAAACATACAAATCCCTTGAAATGATTAATTTGTCAATTATTTTTAGTCGAACATTTTTTTAAATCTGTGAATTAATCAGTTCACCAGAGGTTGATAAAATTTCGATAATTAATTATCTGTGACGTTTTTTTTTTATTTAAAATCATTTTAAGTAGAGTAGGCTAACAACTTGCTCGTTTACGACCCACAACGATAGTTACTATATGCATACGTATACGTTCATCGTAAAAGAGAAATCTCTCGATGAACATTGTAAAAGCTTATATTCAAATAAATTCAATTAATTTCCATAGCACGAGAACAATGGCTTACGTGGTCAAAGCCATACCCTGCTATAGCATAGGCTTGTATACTCATATCGCTGTTATATCGCTTGTGTATAATATAATAACTTGGCGTCGAGACACTGTCGCGTCTCTTGATATGAAACAAATACACGCACATATACATACAGAGACATTTATATAAAGTGCTCATGTATCTCTTTCCTGATCTTATATATACAGCATATGCGCTTGTAACCCGAGAAGGATTATTGTCGTAGAAATTTCTTCCCCTTTCTCGTTGTCTCTCGAATGAGAACAACGTCACAATGTGTATTATTGCGTGCTTATATTATACGTGCGCTTGCACTCGATCCAGAAAGTACCAGCGAGAGACTTCAACGCCTGGTACGAGACCTTGATACAAATTTAGCTGGCGTTTGAATCACCCCCCGTTTTAATGTAAATCGTTTATTCAACGTTGACCCCAAATTTGACGTATTTTTTCACTAACTCGAGTTAAATACCGTAAGGACCACTGTTATTAAACGATTACTTATGCTTATGAATATTTTTATACACACGTTATTATTGAAAATTTGTTTGTATAGGTACCTAATTTATCGGTCAAGGTTTTTGGCAGTTTCCTCACACCCTCAATGAACTAATTAAGATTCATATGATGTTATTAAAAAAGTGATTTAACATGGGTTGAAAAATTAGTGTAGGAAACTAGCAAGATTTTGTTTCTCATAAAGAAACCAGGATGGATATTTTGCCGAATTTTTTGCAAAATTAACGAGAATCAAGCTAAAGCTGTATCGTCTGTTTAATGAATTACTACAAAAAAAAATGGGTTCTTCAAGAAGTTTGAATCAGATGGGAGTGTACATGGGGAATTCGAACTGTAAATGGCTAACCAGAACGAAATGGGATATATGTGGGAAAGGTGTTGTTGACTGGAACAAGGGGCGTATGAAATCCTAATTAATGGGGCGCGACGAAAGCGACCGCACTTGTTGGACCTGGTAGGATATCATGACGGGTCGACGCCGTCGCCCCGCGATCTCTCGCGATGGTTGATACAGTAGAAAGTTTGTATCCGCAGACGCATGTTCGTATATAATTTGTAATTTTCTGGATATATTGATCAAAAAGATTAATTTTGAACAAAATCAAAAACAGTGGTTTGATTTATTCGAAATTGATCTTCAAAGTAAGTCCTCGACAATAATTCATGTGCCATTACAAATAAAAGTTCCCAACAAGAAAAAAAAACATATGTTCTAAAGGATCAGTTCCATGCAAACCATAAGATGAATCCTCGTATCGTCATAGACACAGAATATATAATAAACGAAAAATTTCTAAAAACTCGCAGTATTTTTTGGGTTACTGATGCAGAGAAATCGTTCCACCTTGATGAAAAACCACCCCCTGAAAAATGCGTCCACGTATATGTTCCTCCTGGCACTCTCTTTTGCCATATCGTTTTCGTACTCTCTCAGCGTGTAGCCCTCTTTATCTATCCCAGTCCCTTTCTCTCTCTTTCTCTCAGCCCCTTTTATTTATCGTTGCTCGAGAGCCTTAATTCGAGGAGACGTCGACGCGCGGACGCCGCGGAATGTGCCAGGGCGAAGGCCGAGAGCATTGGTCGTCCACACGGAGGGACACACAGAAACCGCGGTTGTTCAAGAGGGGAGCGAACATAAGAGAGAAAGAGAGAGAGGGAGAGAAAGAGTAAGAGGATGAGAATACACCAGGCGTAGGAAGCAACAAGAGAGAGAGAGAGAAAGAGAAAGCGAGGCGATCGTTCGCAGCCTTGTGCGTGCCGCGCGCGCTGGTTTCCTAGGGAGAGAAAGAGCATGCACGATGAAACGTTTGTTACGAAGCTTCCATGTGGGGGATCATCGCGATGCGAGACGTATAGAGGACCGCCGGGACCGCCACAGGAACGCTCGACGTTCCTATCGCGTCTCGTTCCATTCGATCCATCCGTAGCACCGCGCGCCTCGCTGGTATTAACCACCGGGTAATTAATTTAACTTCTTGCCACGGCTATGGCGGGGCTGCTAATGGTTTTCTTGTACGCTTTGATGTCTCTCGTCGCCTCTCTCATGCTTCAACCATCGATAGCAGCGCGGGACTGCTGTTGGCCAGTGCGTGGCGGGCCCAAACGGATGAGAGGGAAAGAGAAGGCAGCTATGGGCCGGGGCCCAAGACAGAAACCTTTCTCTCTCTTTCTCTCTCGCTCGTTCCTTCCCTTGGATCTCGATCTACCGCCCACTGATTCGTGATAAGCTCGCTTTTTATTGACGCGTTCCTCGCATATCGAAGACGACATTTAAAGAGGAACCGAGACAGAGAAGAAGCGATAGTCCCTTGCTTTTCCTCTTTCTCAAAGGAGGTTTATAGTCGTTATACGCGGCGTTTCTTTCCATCCTCAAGAGCCTCATTGGCCGCATTCAACCTTTTGATTATGGCAACTGCAGCGCCATGGAGTAGCGCAAAGCCTCCTGGTTTTCGCGCCATCCTTAGCACGTACGATCTTATCACGTTCTCTCAGGCACATACATACACACGCGCGCACGCGCGTAATGCTCCCAAGTACACATCATGAGAACTTTGTCGCTATGTTACGAGCGCACGAAATGAGCCCCGCGATAAAGATAATGCCAAGTAATTGGGCACTTTAGGACCTCTCTTGTCGCACTACGCGCGCGAGGACATACCAAACAGCGTTGTATCTTTTGCGGCATGCTCAAACCTCTTGTTCGCTACAACCAATCCGATCTTTCTTTTTTTTTCTCTTCTTTTTCCGATACATTTATACGATCGCGCATGCTTATGTCGCAGGCGCTTAATTTTCTTATGTTATTCGGTGGGATTAAAGTATATCGGTGGATTAAAATTGTTTTTGGAGTTAGGGACAGAATTTCATGACTCTAAAAACACCGATAAACCGTTGAGAAAAAATTCACAAAATCACAACGTTTAAAAGTATTTTTTATCTTATTATAATTCTATCTGAAGACTAATGATCGAAATCACAATTTGGTAACCACTATATAGACTCAAATTCAAAAACTATTTCTTATTCGTCTAACAAATATATTTTCTATATGATTATTCCTTTGCCAGATTAATATGCAGGTGGCCGACATTTTTCTATTTTAAAAAATAACACTTAGTAAATTGACAAGTGAAAACCATCAGGTGGCCTCGTACGGGTCCACCTCAACCGCCCGAGGGTTTGCTTAGATGTCCACTTTAAAAATTCCAGATAAAAAATCATAATCTTTACGATAGTCAATGGATTACTATTTAAAAATAACTATATCGTTTCTGTCACTCACGATAAATAAAAATTATCAAGGTCTTGTATAAAAAAAGTTTGTCTTACTTTTCTATTTCTTTCTGATGTACTCAATGTGTCGACAAAGAGTGAGAACGGAAGAGAGTAATAGAACTAGCATGAAATAATGTTAAGGATGTGCGTGTGTGTGTGTGTGTGTGTGTGTGTGTGTAATGGTATTGAGAGGAGCATGTTATTTTGTCTGCGGGGCGTTGACGAGGCGGGCAAACACGAAAAATGAAAGAAGAGAGAACGAGGGAGCAAGCGAGAAAAGGGCTGGTCCGCAGGAGGAGGAAGATGAGACGCGGGTAAAGAGGACAAACACGCACGCATATATGTTGAGATGGAGAGAAGTGGCGGCGCGAGCGTATATGTACAAAGCGATGAGGAAAGTGAGAAAATCGAGATAAAAGATAGAGAGCAAGGAGGTCCAGGAAGGCGAGATGGATAAAAGGCGTGAGTTGTGGACTCGTTCGAGTATTAGCCATCATATAGAAATGTAATATGCCTAAGGAAATCAAGTACATTTCAAAAGACTCTCGAGGTGTGAATTTCGCCTCAACATTCCGAAAATTTGTGCGAGAGTGACCGTTCACTTGAACATCTAAAATAAGAGTGAAAGAGAAAAAACGTCTTCGACATTATTTCTCAAGCGTTTCAATGGCTCAAATAACCCGTGACCGCTCTTACGGACTTTCGGATCAAGCGGGCGCACCTCGCATATATTTTGTAATGGTCCTAACACGTATATATATATCTTATCTCGAAGTTTTTCCTCGACGAGAGAGATCCTCGTCGAGTCCCACGCTTCGGATAATTTGTCAGATGTTTTCACCACTTATCGCGCGGGTATTAGAGGTGCTCCCGTGTAAACGAACGGAAACCCGAGTTTCTTGCTCGTAGTCTAAATAACAACGCAGCCCCCTTTTTTTTTCTTTATCGTCATCCTTTTTTTTATTTCTCTCGCTTATAATGTTGATACAAACTCGTTATATTATGCACGTATGGTGTTGACCCATAGTGCGGAGGTAAAATAAGAATATATATTGAAAAAAATCAAATAAAAAATAGTAATAAAATGCAGTTGCGCCCGATCACATACACACACACATTTATACGCGATCCAAGAGGCGCATTGGAACTCGAATGCGTCGCCTGCGATGCTACAGCTACTGCTCCAGAGAGAAGTGTACACTCTGAAGAAAGCCGATCCCGTATGCACCCTGGTGCAACAGAGCTCTCCTGCCAAACGATTACACAGGCGCATATATATATGCGAATACACACGAACATGTGCACATATACACGGACATATACACACGAAAGGCACAGCTTGTTTATTTTAATCGTGCTTCACGCCAAGAGCACACCGAGATTGTTTCGTCTCGGCCGTCTCGATGTTTAGCTCGCCATTTAATCGCCGTTAACGAGCGGTTATCGTTCCACCAAGTGGAAACACGATGATGCTAACGAGGCGATCGGTGGCCGGAAGCTTATATACCCACAAGAGCCCCATATACACGCTCTCATTGCCTTCCATGTTTCCATACCGGTGGCGGAGTCACTTGATCGTCAACACTCGACTTATATACACTCACTTTTTTTTTTCTCTCTCTCTCTCCCTCTTTTTCATTATTATCTTGCTTCTGTTTCGCTACCAATTTCTTATTGGCTCTTTTGCTCTCCATTTTCACGTTTATTCCGTCGTTGTTTTACAGGCCAATTGGGCTCAGGGTCTTTCCTTTTTCTTTTTCAAAGAATCGTTCTTTCCCGCTGAAATTTTTCCGCGTTATCGGCATAGTTTTGAAACCTGACTGAAATCGTCTTTCCAGTATATCTCCCGATCGTCAGTTTTGAAACACGCCGCCCTGGTCAATGGACATTGTATCAGGGTTGACATTTTTTTCCGAGCTACTGCCATTGACATCGTGGTCGCTTGTCTTTGCCCGGAGGCTTCCGTTCCTCGAGCCCCGTCTTCCATTGTCGCGTCAAAGTCGCTCGGGGGTCCAAAGATCCCGTTCACGAGGAAAGAGAAAGAGAGAGAGAGAGAGAGTAAGATAGGTTGCAGCAAGATTGTAAATCACTCCTAGGTGCTCCCGACCGTGTGCTCCCGCTGCTCCGGCACAGTCGGTGTTGTATAAACTCACAGTTGTTGTTGCCGCGCCCGCTGACGCGATTAGCCACGGTCAAGACAATGTGCAACAAGCAGAAACGCATTATCGGGTTGAAGCAAAAACCTTTTTTTTTTGCACCGACGCCCAGCAAGCCCTTTTTCAAGTATTTCAGCGATCACTTTCACGTCTATATTAGCTATACTCACTGCGACCACGAGTACGCGGTACTGCGTGCATGAAAACCAAATGAGTCGAGCGAGAGCGACATTATGCAGTTTGCTTCGCATTGGACACTTTTGACCCTGTTCATATTTTTCTTTGGTTTCATTCTTTTCACGCCTGGCTTCTTAAACTCAACTACTTCTTAGCTTTCTCCCCTTCTTCATCCTCTTCTTCGGTCAGCGTTTTCATTTTTCCTTTCCATATTATATTGAACTCCGAAATCAGGCGCCCTCCGGTGACACCGTGTCGACGGATGCAAATTCATTCTTTGTTATACCAAGCGGTCTAAAGAGACTCCAATAGAATTACAGCCTTCCGGTTTACCGCAGCTAATCGCGAAATGTACAAATATTTTGGATATACTTCAAGTAACACTTCACCGCAGTCAGGTTTTATATTGTTCTCGCTGTATATATATCCATAGCACTTGTATATGTATAGCTTTAACGAACCGGAAATAGGATTTGAGGGTGTATATACCTAAATGCGTGAACTTTTGGCGGATTTATTATCGGAAGTTTTTTTTCTTTTTTCCTTTCGTTTCCTTCGTGAAGAGAGGCTGAGAAACACGCGAGAGATTTATCATCGTGAACCGTGGTTAATCGCGGAGTTGCGGGTGTATATACCTTTCCCCCGAGACGAAACTAATCGAAAGACACAAATATTTTGGACAGTTCGCACGAATAGAAAAGCCAAGTTTCAACATACTTCGCCTTTATATAATACAAGTTTTGTGGACCATGCATTCAATCTCGTTTTTGGGCTTACATTTTTACTATTTTTTTCTTTCGTAGCTATAAGCCGTCAGAAATATCCAGAAAAAAAAACATTTTTTCTTCATTAAGTTATACATGAAAAAATAGAACCTTCTATAATCCTTATCAGTTACTAATTGTGATTGAATTTATGTTCAATAAATGAAATGCCATTGAATAGAAAACCATCTACGAAGAATTTCAATGATGACTGATTAGGGGCAAAGGTAGGGAAGGAGCCATATTTCATTATATACCAGAAGCTGATGAATTCCCAAACGACTGTTGGGCAATAAATACGATATTTTTATTGCTATATGGCTTCTAGCACAAGTGTATATTATTCAGGTATAAACAACGAGGGATGAATAAATAATGGGACGAACTATTGACCGGCGTTAAAAATACATATTTTCGTGGGGTGAGCAGCAAGAGCGTGGATAATAGGATTCGGGATATGGGAAGACGGTTCTTCGCGTAACTAATCGGTAAGCACAAATATTTAGGGTGGCCGCAGCGTGGATTCTGGAGTTGAAATGGAGAGAACGAAGGACGAGAGAGAGAGAGAGAGGGCAAAAGAGAGAGAGAGAGAAAATACTGAAATCTGTAGGGCCGTTCGTAAGGTAAAACCTGGAGAGTGGTCGCGATGTTACCTGCACGCATTCAAAGGCACTGTCGCGCACGGTAGTCGCAGGTTTCGACTCTTGGAGCTCTGCGGAGCAGCAACGAGTGCTGACCAACAGCGTGCATAATCGTCCACGTATAAGATTCCAGTAGAAATATCCCTACAAGAATCCACGTATAAGAGCGAAAAGTCAAAGAAGATGAGAGAGAGAGAGAGAGAAAGAGAGAAAAAAAAGAAAGAAAAAATGAAGAAGATCCGTCGGACAAGTACGAGAAGGGTCAGAGAGCCTCAAAAGGGCAAAATCGCTCTTTTGGGCTCCGTGACGATTTCCCGGCGGGGTATATTTTTCCTTCGCGTACATCGCCACTATTTACCCTACCTATGCACACGTATACACGTCAATACCCATATACGCATGTATGGTATGTATGTGCGTAGAGGATAAACGCAGCCTCTTCAAGAGATTTCCGTTCCGTGCGGAACGTCTCCAGCATCCCGTGAAAGTAAATTTTTTTTTCCAAAAATAGGCCATACCGTGAAAAATTCTTTATTCCTCACATTTGAAGAGCGAAGATCCGGTTAGTTTATTATACTTGCGAGCAGGCCTCTTTACTACGAGTCAAATTTTAACGCTTCTTTTTCGCCCGCGACAAAGAAGATTCCAGCAGAAGTATATATTGACAATGGTCACTTATGGGAGAAAAAAAAAATTGTATACATATATGCGCATTTTTAAAACTAGGATGAATCTCTACTCTCCCCTCCCTCTTCCCTCACTGCCGTTTTAACAAAGCAGAAAACTTGCCGAGTCATTAATTTTTATCGGTACTAAATAAAATAAAATTAATTGAACAGAAACGAATGGTTTTCTTTTATTTGCCTGTATATGTAATTTACCGGTGAATGAATATGGGATTGAATAGTATCGATGATTAATAATCTAGCATACCTAGTTTCAATCGGATCCAGAGAGTACTCACTGACCTGATGGTACGTAGTAAAGTTGTTTTTGTATTTTTGACGATAAACCGTGGGAGATTAGATACCGAGACTCATCGAAATGATGTTGATGGTTCAGACATTAGTCCCATATAGTTTACGATTGTTTCAGCGAGATCATTAACATTTTTATGATCGTGCAGTAGCTCCAGCCAAATTGTCGTTTGAAGGGATATTTCTCAGTGATGAGTGATTTTTAAATCAATTTTCCGGATTTTTTATTTACAGGGAAAAATGATCTATGATTTTGTTTTTCAAATATATATTATTATTTATTATTATTGATGTCTTAGATTACATTAAAAAATATATTGTCAATTTAATTAC
The DNA here is from genome assembly GCA_018906735.1 of Mesochorus sp. PSUC_FEM 10030011. NCBI lineage: Eukaryota > Metazoa > Arthropoda > Insecta > Hymenoptera > Ichneumonidae > Mesochorus > Mesochorus sp. PSUC_FEM 10030011. The sequence goes on from JABMBV010020527.1 coordinate 16,565, forward strand.
A
>JABMBV010020638.1:0-16559 GCA_018906735.1 Mesochorus sp. PSUC_FEM 10030011
TATATATATATGAATTTGTGTGTGTATATATTTTGCCAACCTCGAAGAACACACCAGGGACGTAGCCACGAAGTGATGCGCATACACAATTTTTTTAATATTTAAGAATCAACAAATCATTTTATTTTATTATTTCCAAATAATAAAGTATATAAAATTGTATTATTTAAAAATAATTGTCAGTTGGAAGAAGGATTGATTTGATAATGATTTTTAATTAATCATCAGTGATTGGAACAATTCGTACATACTTCGCTTGAAGTTTGCTTACGTAAAAGACCACATCCCAAGTTACGTAAAACCTTTTACGCGTCCTAAAAACCACAAGGTATTTTATATGCCGACAGTTACCAATTGAAAGAAGATCGAGACCGTCAAAGGGTTAATAGCACGAAAAGTAAAACGTTGAAATATAGTTGGGTGCATGAAGCATTGAAATGTATTGGTACAGCCCTGAAGGACACGCTTTCTCTTCAGGATCCCATAACCAAGGATCCCCAGGCTGTGGCCGGCTCTGCCCACCATTGAATTCACGATTCCGAGCCACCCTTTTTCGGTATATGTTTCGATCCTGTGCGAGCCCACCACTCCCCACGGCCTCTGGTCTCTCGCGGTTACTTTTGAAAAGCGAGACCGATCTCGCCTCGACGAAAACGACGACGAGGACCAAGAGGATTGACTTACCGTAAATACCCAAAATATTTGAACCGCAACCGAGCTGCTGATGCTCGTTCCACAGCCCAATGGTCCGATGCTGAATGCATCGATCGTTATACAGATGCACCAGACCCAGAGAATGAAAAAAGTGTATATATATATACCATATATTTATATCGGTAAATCGCCATCGCTCGCGAGTACATCACGTCAACAGCAGGTTGCGATAAATCTATATACGGGTTTTTCCCTCTCTCTTATTTCACTCTCTCTCTCTCTCCCGCTCTCATCATCGATAAGTATCAGTGAAAACCGAAAAGATTTCCAAAATGATAGACTAGTGGACTGTGTGCATCTACGAGCATACATCCCATTTTTTATCGTCCAGATGAGATCTCCAAATGTGCTTACAAGGAAAAGAATATATGGAAAACTTTACGTGAGAACGAGGCGAGACTCTGCGGAGACGAGGCTGTGTTTCCATAAAAGAAAAAGATCTTTTTTTCTCGATTTTTCCAATTTTACAACACAATCGAGTGAAAACCGTTGGTCAAATACATCATTTTTTTTCAGCGCTTGACACCTCCGAAGACAGAAACCAAATTGCTCATCCATTGGCGGATCAGCGAGAAATTCAATGTTAACGTTTTTTTTTTCTTTTTCAAACATTTAATTTAAATGTAAAGCGGTACCATACATACGTCAAAGACGGTATTCAATCGATATATAGCATTGGAAGAAAAATGTGAATGTATGTACGAAAGTGCTGATCCCCCGATACAACTCCAATCGAGCATCGATATAAAACGTTGTTGATTCCGGCAAATGAGATGATATCCAAGTGTGGCGATACGCTTTTGTCACGCTATTTATTCGCGAGAGGGAGCTTGAAGAGACATTTCACCGTGCAATACAACATTCCATTATTACATGTTTCATTGCCTCCCTCTCGGTCCCTCTTATTCTCAACGAGAATGAACGATGAGAGCGAGAAGAGCGAGAGATGAAACTTCTTTCTTCTCGTTGAATTCTGCGTAATCGTAAAATTGCATCGGGACCCGTAAATTCGAGAGGAGAGTAAGCAAGAGCAACACGAGGCAGAGAACGAGACGATCGACTTAACGTAGAAAGAAGGGCCTATTATAAACCGAGAGAGCCAAAGAAAGAGAGAAGAGTAAGGAGGATCGAAGGAATGAGCGAGAGAGGAGCTAAAGAACCCCGTGGAATCCCGAAGAGGCGGTGCCGCGCGTTGCTTCTCGTTCTCGGGCCGTTCTGTGTGTGCTTCGGGCCCTGTGTTTTAGCCTCGAGGCAAGTCTAGACTCGGTTGAATTCTGTTTACACAGGCCCCGTGTATACGAGACCCCCGACTCCTCTCTCGATCCTCATCATCCCCTTCCCTTTTCCCCCCAACCCTCTATTCCCTCCCTCTATTCCCTCCGCGCCACTCTCACTCAGTTTTCGTTCGCGTGTGTGCGCAAACTGTGTGTTAAGTAACGTGGAACTCGTGCGTGAGGGTTTACGTGCGCGTACGAGTTCCCTTCGTATTATATAGCAGCAAAGTTGCTGCTTTCCGCCGCTGGTCTCCGCATCCTTATACACACCACAGCAGTCATCAACGATGGCATATACACATTCTATATGTATATATGGGATCTTCTATACCAGCTTGACCACCCTTCAACTTTCCCTTTATTTAATGAATGAATTTATTTGAATGAGCAATCGCTTGGCCGTACACAAATTCGCGTATTAATTGAGCATATCGAAGAATTGAAAAGGTAGAAATAATTGGGCACTTGCGTTGGTACGAATTTTTCGCCATTACCTCGCGTTCTTTTATTGCAACGGATATAGTATGGGGAAAATAATAACGTTGTGATTGTACTCGAAAAATAAAATGAGAGAAAAACATTGGTACGATATTGAAATTCATTTTTCTTTTTTCTTCAAATGTACAGAATTACTTTTCGAAATCAATGCCGCGTGGTTGATTTAAAAAACAAAAAACAAATGCAAACTTGTTTAACTTTGCAGACCAACGAACTGATTATTGTTCTCAAATTTTCCAATCATTTTCTGATTACCGATGGTATTATGGTTAAATTGTTGCGGAATGCCCTATGTACGTAGATATATATATATATGAACGCGCGATGAGAGCTATACACTGCACGAAACTGATTTAACAGATCGACAGTCACGGGTTGGCCTACTGTGGCGAGTTATAGTCGCAGGCACTCCCTTGAAATATTGCCTTTTAGCTTTTCGGGGAAGCGCATCGGTTCGAGCTCTCGGTTTATACCCAAAAATTCACGGCAAATGGCAACAGATGCTCTTTTAGATTCCGGTCTCGTAATGGGATGGGCTCGGTTTTAGGGAGATGAACAGAAATTCCCCCCCACACGCCGATAGTTCGCACCTTCGTCGTACAGGGACCTTGTCACTTTGATCTTGACTCTTGCAATAGCACACAAACCGATATATTTCGATGCGATATTTTATCTGTATTGTATGGACCAGCAAGATGAAGGGAGGAGGGGGGGGGGGAAGAGGAGGCTCTCCATCATGGGAACGAGAGTGTTCAAACATTTTCTTTCTTGACCTTTCACGTTTTATGTATAGTCGGACTAATTTTCTATTCTCATTTTTTGTTCGTTAATAGATGCAATCGCGTTCGAGTTTTGTGGCATTTGAAAAATAAAAAAGTGGAATTCTTCCAAAGAAACGTATGCGTCAATATTGGTTTTTCAGCATTTTATTATACGTCTCGAAAGTGCACTGACGCTTTGTATTTTTCTTTTGATGGGCATAGCGTAATGCGCATTATATATTTAAAAAAGAAACGATGTGACTAATAAAGGTTTTCAAATATATTTTTTATGTTCGATGATCATATGTTCCCGATGTAACCGAAGAATGAGCCGATTCTTCAGTCGCATTTTTCATTAATGGGCTACACAGTGAGGAATTAGATGAAAAAAAATTGTACGGACGGGTAGGCACTTTTGATAAAGGGGAGAGGTCTTGACAACGGGCACACTCCCTCTGTATAGGGTGCATATATTGGTTATACACCATGTTTCACGTATATATATATATACAACATGAATGCGTATAAGCAGCAATATTATGGTATGGAAAGGATCTCTCTCGTGTAACGACCCTTCAACGTGAAAGAAGCCCTTTTTTTCTCTCCTCCCTCTTTTTCTCTGTCCGACGACCCTTCAATCTAATCAGCCTCATTCAGTCCACCGCGAAACAACCTGCCACATGGTACACGGTTCGGTGGGATCTCGACACGAGACCTCCACATACCAACAACATGGTGGGATCTCCTCTGGAGGACACTACATACATATAATATTCGTATTTTAAACCCGCGCGTCATCGTACACTCGAACACTGGAAAATTTCTCAACCAGCTGAATTAACTATTCGAGTCGTCCCTCGAGTTAGCTTAAACTATCGCTTTAGATCCGAACTAATATCGGATTATAATCTCGAGAGCGAATCTTCAACGTTCCAGGCACAACGCGCTGTTTTAAATTTAGCATTGACACGCCTTCGTGATCCATCATTTTAGTTCTTTTTTTTCTTCTTCGTTTTTTTTTCTCTCTCTTTCAGACTATACGCTCTCCTAATTCTATATATTTGTTCTCGTTCTATTCTTCTCTCTTTCAGTCTTCTCAATGTATATTGTTTTTGTGCTGCGATAAAATCAAAGTCTTGTACGAATTGCGGCAGACGTGGAGACGAGCGTGTTGGCTCGGATATATAATTTCGTATTCTCAACGGTGCTTCACCTCGTGTTTTTTTGTAGAATTATTTTTACATACAAATTTGGTACTCTTGGGAAGCGATTCTCGCGACAATTGAGCCAAAAACTTGTTTGTTTAACGCGACAACTACTCCCTTTCTCTCTCTCTCTCTCTCTCTTTCTGTCTTCGTGTCGTTAAGAATCATGAATTTTCATTCGTTCGTCCCTGAGAAAGAGGTTTCGCATTCAAGAGACTTTTATACATACCGCAGCGAGATAAATGGTGTTCGTCTTTTTTCAACGATCCCTTGACGTATTGAAACTTGAAGTTCGATGTGTGCTCCAGAGTCGATCTTTTGCTCTCTTCTTCGTCGACATGCACTCATTGTTTTTTTGTCAATGAAATGCGGTGCAAGAATCTAACTCCGGCTTGTGGGACCATTCGAAGTTTATAACTAGCTATAGGATTTTACAAGGCCCGGATATTTAATGTACAAAAACTTGACTAGCTCGTTCTCGCGTTACCTGAATTTTTTTAATCTTCAATTATTTGTTATTGTTTATTTTCAACGAGGCTTTGAATGTTTAAGGCACGCCTCAGTGAGCATTAGAACTATTATACTAACCATAGTGAAAAATCTAAACAATCAGCAAACGAGTAGAAAACCATCCGCACACAGCGTATTTTCTTCCACGGCGGTCAAGGCAGCAAAGGGCTGCCTCTTACTCTCTCTCTCTCTCTTTCTTTATCTCCCTCCCTTAGCCCCCTTCCACCATTCATTCTCCCTCACTCTCTGTTTGCTCTTCTCCTCCTTCTCTCTGCACATTTACTCCGCAACGACTATGGCAAATGCAATTACCAATAATTGCATAACCAATCGGCAAAGAGGTTGCTGGTGCTTCTGGTGCTCCGGGCTATCGAGAGGCGGTCGCACAAAATCACCGAACCACGACCAAACCCCAACGACGTCATCACAATGGGCAAAACAGCATGACTAGTTTTTCAAAAGTATCCTGTGTACCTTCCTAATTACATATTGTTTCATGCAGCCCACTGGAATGCTCAATTACTTCCTCGATAGTAAGATAAATACCGGACAGCTCATTGACTGTAATGATGTTCGGTTATGGAATGAAAAGTAGAAGAAAAAACGAAAAAAAAAAAAAAAAAACGTTGGAGGCGAGGAAGGAAAAAAGAATGCCCGGCGATCGAGAGAACCAACGGAGTAGATGAGAAACAATTTTTCGGGCCCATTGTACAGTTCGCAAAAAAATGATGACTATCGTGTTTAAATCAGGTGCATGAGACTGAGCAATTTGAAAAACAATTTTATAAAACTCTCTGACGGATTAAACAAAAATTACGGTTGTACATTCGTTTTTTTTTTTTTTTCGAGCAATTTGAAATATAATTACTCCCGCATGATGTACGATAATCTTTTTTTCCTCGAAAGAAAAATAGTTTACAGCCGTTTAGTGCAGAGGAGAAAAGAGAGAATTTCAGCGTGTTTTATTTTTCATTTGAAGGTTGTGTCATCGCACGTGGCGGTAAAGTTATACGAGTATGGCGAGATAACGCGTCGAGATCGTGCATGGGAGGGTTACACGTCCGCGCGCGCTGATAATGAACAGCACTAAAACATAAGGTTTAATTACTGAGAGTAAACAAGGGTGTGTGGATATGTGCGTACACATTTGCGTGTGTGTTTGTGTGTGTGTACGTGTGTGCGAGTATATGCACAGGGTGGTCTCATTCTCTTTCTGTCTCGCGTGTATTATATACATCGCACGATGTTTGAGCGTTGAGCATAAAAGTCACAATGGACTGGGGCCTAAGTAGGAGGAAAACTCTCTGGCTATAGTCCCGCTATAGTGGGCCGCCGCGTATAGAGCACGGTAACTGAGCGGGGCGACCACAGCTTCCCCCTCGGTCTATCTCGCTGTGTGCTGCCCTATAATAGTGCACTGTAGCGCACTGTAGGGGTTCTCTCGCACACGGTACAGTTTACTATACACGCTGCATACAACAGAGAGTGAAAATATGTACACAGGTCATTGTGGGGGAGGCGTACGTATATATACGTACCATCTATATAGTACAAATCATGTGTGCGAGAGGTCGCGCGCATTCAATGGCCAACTGTTTGCGAAATACGCCAGTCTGTGCACGCTGAAGCTGTTAAAGGCCGATTATAAACGTTCACCCCCGCGCATCCGGAGTACATAGTGCGGAAGACCCGAATTGCTGACATTACCGATTTCGGACACTGCACAGAGAAAAATTCCGAATGCATATTCACCTTCAAATCCATTTGGAACATATTTCATCGCTTTCGCAGGAGATTGAATGAGAGGGTGGCGGCTCGCGCGCACACTCTGTGGTCATTAATGGGCAGAGAGAGAGAGAGAGGGTTCATTCGTCATTGAAGAGAATACAACCACGTTTATACTCGATTCTATTCGTATGGTGTCTACATGCGAACCGACCTCTTCCATGTACATGATCATACACATAGACGCATACGAATATATCTATTGATTGGCGCGTTCAATATCAAATATATTTTCGGTAATCTTCGAAAATCCTTGATTAATATATGGTTTAAACGTAAAGCCCATTCTCCCATTGTACCATTCGAAATAAAATTCGTACACCCATGGCGAACCAACGTTATTTTATCACCAATGAATATGTGGATTTTTCCTTAACAATATTTCATTTCACCCTGTCATAATTAAATTTATTTTTCCTATTCAAAGGATACAAAGCAAAGAGACAAAAAAAAAGATTTACCTACATTTTTTTTCAATGAACATTTTCTGTAACCCTTTTTTTTTAAAAGGGCACGAGTACTACGAAAATTGGAAACCATCGATTTTTTTTAATGCCCTTTACCTTTTTTTTTCATATATTTACGACCTTTTATTTTTTCGTTGCTAGAATGCCGGAAACAAGGTAGAATCACTCCAAAAAAAAAGGTCAACTTTTTTTTTGGCAGACCAATTTTTTTTTCATAACCAGAATTAGGGTTTTGCAGTTTTACAACGAGGAGAACTGAGATAAACGGGATTGGATAAAGATAGACCGCAACATTTTTTTTTCGTAGATTTTACATTCCATCTTTTTTTTCTTACTATGACTGCGAAAGAAAATACGTCCGAAGAGGGTTTATTTCTTTTTTTTTTTGACGCTTTTTCTTTCTCTTTAGTTTCTTTTTTTCAGTAACGAAAATAACGTTTTTAAGAATTCTCCACGTCATCAAGCCAAGCCGAGCAAAAATGCCTTAACCATTTTTTTCAGCACATTTTAGTCCTTGCGAATGCTTTTGTCCAAAATTTTTACAACGGGGAAAGTCATTTTACAAGCGCGTTTCGCAATAAGAGGGTCGAAATGCCGAAACATATTTGCGCAAGCCTTGTGCCGACACTGTTATGTTTCGTAAAGTACAAAATTGACGGACAGGCAGTAAAAATTTTGTTGATCCAAGCTTGGCAAAATTTCAGCTCAATAAAACCTTTTTCGCCGGTACAACAATTCGTGTGGATTAAAAGGCCCACTTGGGTCCTTATAGTTGCGAATATACAAACCGTCATTGCCGTATCCCTAAGGCGGTAATATTCCTTTCACGTGTGTTTGAGACACCGGTAACATAAACGTGGCCTTTAAATAAATAAATAGTGTTTCAAGTTTTGCCGTACATTGACATTTCGAGGTCGTACAACATAATTCCGTAGAATATCCCATGATTTACAATGGTGAAAACTGACGATGTGTACGTAAACCGCCATAGGAACCAGGGCGTTGTTATTATTTTTTTGCTATAAGAATCCGTTGCGATTCCGGGTTTCCGGCTTAAGAACGCCCGGAATAGAGCAGTCGTGCGTTCTACGCCGTGTGGAGATTCAAAGGGTTGCGCACGGCCGGGAGAGAAGGAACAAAAAATAGTCGATGATCCCGCGAGAGTTCATCTTTTTTTTCTTTGAGAGAGCTGCGAGAAGCACGTCGAGAACAATTTTGAGATCTGTAAGGGAGGATGAAAACGCAGCAGGTAGAAGTGAAATACCTTATTATATACACGTATAATGCGTGGTATGTGTATATAGTGTGTGTATATGCATATACGAATCGAATACCCTGGCATGTGCATCAAGGCTTAACCATTGCTCGCGCGCTGACGGGCTGCTCTTTCTCAAACCCCATTGGTTTCGCGCTCACGCGCTTTCATGGACGCGCGAAAAAAAAGTGCTTGTTCTATAGGTATTTTGACACGTTCACCGCTGGTTACAGCCGAGACTTTTCGTCCGAAGAAACCACGGGACGTCGTGTACCTCCCAGCGGGGTTTCTAGCTTGAGTTCTGGTATATGAAACGAACAGTGAGAGATAGAACGAGGCTCGTGCACCAGCAGCAGAAGCGTTTCTCCACCTCGCCGTTTCCCCCGGCTGTGTACACAACCATAGTTCACCGATTTACACTCGTGTATATCGATCTTTTGCAAGCAAAAGGGCGTGACCGGCAAATTCACCAGTCGAAAGCAATCCAAGCTATAAGCCCTTTTTATTGCACGGTCGACACTTCCGTGTATACTACGGGTCGCTGTGTACATTGCTGCGTCCATCACCAGCTAAACTCGACCTATACTACACGCGTCCACGGCAATCCCTGACCCTGTCAGGAATCAGGGGACTTTCGTTTTCGAAATGGATTAGCGTTTTCGTCCTTCGAGGAAGAGACAATGACACCGACTCGAAAATTTACCAAGGACTACTACCGTGTATCCCCAATCGCTGACCCAACCTATTAGGCGTGTTTGCAAACGACGACAAATAAAATTCCCGACGGACACTCTGCCACCATATTTTGCGGATTTGGAAAATTGAGGAAAATAAAATTAGCTAAAAAATTTTCAACAACGTTGAAAACAAGTTTCACGTTACTTTTTCATTTTCTTTTACTACCCGGAAAGACTCTCCCATGGGAAAAGCTTTGTCCTCGATTTAAGAATTTATTTGGAAGGCTCATTTCCGTCTTTCCAGCTTATTTTATATTCTACAATATGCTCATGGCAATTCTATTTACGAGTTAGCAACAAAATTTCGAGTTTTACCGTACTATAGTACGGTAATAAAAATAAATTAAACAAAAAAAATTTCAACATTTCATTCTAATACAACATTTTAATTTTTCTCAATGATAATAGCGCTGTAACGATCATCACAAAAGGATTGATTTTGCAATACAAAATATTTTGAGCAAAGCAGAAAGAAAATCGCAATTAGGATTGGTTCGCGATAAGAGCAAAGTAATTGGAGGCTGCTAATGCAAGACTAAATTACGCTAAATTGTCAGTATGTATGTACGTGTGTATATGTGCGCGCGTGTGTATGTATACTTACGTGGAATTCAATGCAAGGGGGTCGAGTATATAGTTCGGGGCCCTGAAACACAAACTCTCCTCTCCTCTTCTGTAATGACATTTTGATGGCCAGTCATTATATACGGGGGCCCGCAATCAGTCCCCGCCAAGGTTGGTTCCCAACTGCCCGGGAGAAACAGACTGAGAGAGAAAGAGAGAACCCTGCCGTTTCTCATTTCGGAGGGAGGGGGGGGGCTCGTTCGTCAAACCGGATTTTTTGAAAAAGTTATCCAAGCGCGGGCGGATATTCGACCGACCGAAAACTTTCTAGTTCGATTCATATACATATGCGAATAAGTATGTGTGTGTATGTGTGTGTGTGTTATGATATCGCAAATGTAGAACTTCCCAAACCCTATAATTTGGAGTAAAGTTCCGTGAGAGATTGATGGCATGTTCCTGTGCGCCTCACTTTTGAAAAATGCCTCTTTTCTCATCGGACCGCGAAAGTTCAAGGCTCATTCGCATAACGACGAATAATCTCGATGTTATAATCTGACAGAAACTATTTATCTGAGGCTCTTTTAACGTCTTCATTGCAAATTCACCGAGTGTTTGAAGGGTTATCCCGCGGAGCGTTTCAATTAAAGATGAACGAGGAGCAAAACGTTTTACGAATAGCTGCAAAGTAAAATCAATTTTCGAGTGAGAAACTGGCTCCGTTGGCGATAAATTTCATCGAGGATATGGTGGTGGCTCCGCGTATCTCCCGCGCGTATCCCCATGCATAGTACGGCCAAAGTTCTCCCAAGGGTTCGGTTCAGGACGCTTTGAATTATCTGATAGATTTCACCTTGCGGGATGAATCATTTATACGACCGAGCAATCGGTATACGAGAGTTTTGGTTACATTCGGGAAATTGGATAATGATGTTTGGGCAAATCGGCAAACGAGACGCGATCTACCCGCGGCGGGGCTAACTCGCTCTCGCGGGCAAATGCCATTTCGCTTATTCGACCAACCGTCCATCGAGCCCCTCGCGCGCATACACGCACACACGCACACGTACACCAAATCGTACAGACCCCCTTATCCTCCAACCCCTCTTTTGCCATGTTCCGCGACCGCCGTTCTCGCGCGCGGCGCCGCGAGAGTAACATTTCGAAAACAACCTAAGCGTAATCCCGAACGAACGAACCAAACACATTTGCATACAAGCCAATCACATATCCCTTTTCGAGAGACCGGTTCGTTCGTTTAAATAGCACACTATGAGCTCCATACTGTGAGATCCACGGTATGGGAATCCAATCTCCGAACGAAACACATTGCCCACATTCATACTGCAACGCCATTCTATAGACAATCCTTATACTATATGTATACATGTATATATATAAGTACGTACGTTCGGAGTGGCGAATGTATATTCTATAAGCACACGGAGGATTTAATTTTCGAATATCGACACGCATTTTTTTTCCATCGATCCTTCGGTCAATTTAATTAATTAAATTTTTTGAACTAATCCCGTATTCGATTCAGCATGCAAGATCGAATACCGCGAACAAACCCTATGATAATCAAACTTTCGAATAGTGTTTACATTATGTTATTTATTGAAACTAAAATAACAAAACGAAATCAATAATCGTATCGTTTAATTATGTTTAAAAAATTTTTTACAGCATAGAAGGCATGTGCGTATTTCTAATTTGTATATTTAAATGCAGAATTTACATATATGATGGTTGTTACTGAAAAATTATTCGCTTTGTAAAAATAAGATAAGAGCGTTATTTGCAGTGTTCAAAAGTTGTTTGAATTTGAAAATGATCGTTACTTTTTGGTACAAAGGTACCTACAATTAGTGCCGGAGGCACGCGGAATTCAGGCAAGCAACGTAGTTTTTATTTACACAGCACACTCCCCGCATCGCTTACGACCACCAAAGATGTATGGAGCTCGAGCCTCAACCGAAAAGTGGGCAAATTGGAGGCGGAGAAATGTTACTCTCTTGTATTCCTCTCTCGCTGCACTTTTTTTTTTCTTTGCCGAATCGATTGTGTGTTCAGACTCCTTTCGTGGATTTTTCTTTTTCTCTCTTTCGCTCTACCCCAAAGTCCACACAGCGCATGGGGAGTTTTGGTGAACTCTCCTGTTGCGCCCCGAACTCTGTAACGCAGTATGAAAGTCACGATTTATGGGGTTTAAAAATCGTGTGTAAACGAGCGACTTTTAAACTGTCGACCATTATTAAAGTCGCGCGCAGCCGGTCCAATGATTCGCTCGCACCCGCACTCCCCACTGCGTTTTGCCGTGACGTAAAAACATCAACAAACAAATAATGGTTATGTGCGCCCGACGTTTGGATCATCCTAACGCGACGAATCACAAATTTCATCCGAGTCCAGGTGAAAAAATCAGGCTTTCAAGTTAGACGCTTTCATCGCTCCCGAATATTTAAGGATAAAAGAAATGCCGCAAAGCATCTTTGACAGGATCCTAAATATCATTATAAATTGATTGAAATTCTAGAAAAAAAAACAGTATATTCGCATATCGAAAGAAATATTTTTCTATGTCAAAAAATAAATAGTATATCTCAAAGGCATACAAGAGAAAAAAAAAATTATATATTTCAAGTATCACGCGTTGCTAGTTCTCTGCGTCATGCTAGACCCGAAGTGAAAAGTTGGCCAACTTCCATGAGAATTTTTTGTCGAATCATCCCTCTGGTGACCTAATTTTTAATTCAGCTTTGACTGTTACAACGTCAATTGCGAAATGTGCGAACGTTCGAATGAGAAATTAGTGGTATAACACACCTAGATTAAATGTCCATGGATAAAAATTTCACGCCTATAGAGAGAAAGGAGAAAGAAAAAAAAATGTATGTAGAGACATAAAATGAACCAGCGGGAACGCTCGTACGATGACAGAAAGAATTTTCGTATATACAACGTACATTGTACAGCGCACAGTTACACAGAGTTGCGCATTGAATTTGTTCGCGAAGAAATTCATCGACAGGACCGTATTTTCTTCTTCCCAATCATACTAGAAGGCCACCTCGTTGAAATGTGAAATCGAATGATGGATCGCGAGTCATCGTCGAGACGAATATAGACAGAGAGAAAGAGAAAGAGAGAGAGAGAGAGGTAGAAAAAGAGAGATACGAGAGCAAGAAAAGATGAAGAAGAGATACTAATACTTGTACATGGAACTATGCAGAGGTTGCACGATTCTCAACCTCCATATATATTCCTATAGATATATGACTGGTTGTTCGTGCTCGAGCGTTTGTAAGCTCGTGATGATCACAGCTAGACTGGCGAGAAAAGTCTTGGTTCTCTCATCGACTGTTCAATACATTACTAGGAGCAGCAACGGAGTTATATATCTCGTTGCGAGAGTCCTCGTGCACGAATCCGGAGGTCAGGAATTCGGGGCGCGATTCTACTCTGTATATATTTATATATATCTATATACATCCCTATGGAAGATATCCTCTCTCTACATAGTCTCGTTAACACGCTAGCTTATTCTTTGTATCCTTGTTACAAGAGCTGTCCCGCAAAGCTAAAAGGAAACTAAATTGAACTGTGACTCGTTATGACTTATATACGGAGACGAAAAAAAAAAAAAATGGTGGTTGAACGGTCGGCGATCCGATTGGGTTGGCCTAAAATAAAAAATGCATTAGTTATTTAGTCGGTAGACGATTGATGCGGCGATATTAGTTTGCTATACGTGCGGAATCGTTAGCCCGAGCACCACTGCGCGCAAGCTTGTTCAAATATAAATCAAGACCTGACACCGACTCACGTGCATATATAGAGACTAGGTTACGAACGGACAATGGCGATCGGGGTAATAAATTTCCATGAAGGTACGGAATTCGTGGTGATTCCAAATTGAATCAAACAGGAAGTTGGATGCAATTTCCATAAAAATTGCTCAGCACATGAAGAAAGTAGAAATCACAGAGTGTATATAGCGGCCATTAACGAAGTGCCTACCGCGTGCATATAGTGATTGCACGCTCGGTGGTATGGCCCGCACGTGTGCAACACGCGATCTCGATTCCTCATTGAATCAGAATAAGCAGAAGAGGCGCGCAAAAGATGAGGAATAAAAAGAGGCTAAAAAGAAAGAGCGGTTGCCCTGGCAAAGTGAGTATACGAGACGAGCCGTATCGTGTATGAGAGAAAAGTCTCTCGACTCGCAAGGGCGGTCGCGGCAGGCGGTCTTTTCAGCGACTAAAGGCTCCGCCTGCGATACCGGCACGCCTTCGTTCAAGTCCACATTTACCTTTACAATCACCTTAACACACGCACACACACACACACACACACACTTGCTGTGTTAAACACGCGAAAAAAGCATAAAAGTTTGCTCCCTCACCTAGCACGTGGCTCTTCGTATCGTTACACCGCGGAGAACAACCGTCAGAAACGCGGACTGCACATTGTTTCCAAGTATTTGCGGTCAAATAAAAATGGAATCCTGTGGTTGTCGAGCTATAAACATACTTTGACCTGTAAAAACTAGTATACGAAGAGCGAGCAGGTTGCAGACTCGTAGATAAAGAGTGCGACCGGTAACAAAATACGCCGCTGGCAATTCTGCGTTTCCCGCGATATACCTGCGTAAAATTCGTAACGGGATACGAGAAATATACGTGTGCGAGCGAAGAAACAACTGTTAATCCATTTCTTCTACCTGCGCGTACGGTTTGGTGTTTAAGAAGAAAAAGCGAATTCGCGCGCCTATCGTGAAAAAGCTATTGGTTTTATTGAATTATTGGTCCCCTTGTAAACGAAATACCAGAATACGATGCTCGTGACAAGCTCGACCCGAATTTTTTTTAGCACTCTCATTTTCGTTACCGAACAACGTGAGGTAACCTTGCGCACGACAAAGAATTGCCGATAGTTCGTAATCATAAAAGTTATACACTTTCTCGAGGATATAGTCCAAAACGTCCGAGTATACAATTCGGCCTGAACGAATTTCTACGAATTTGATCCTCGCCCTCATGAACGTAATTGAAGGTCAGGTTAAAACGCTTATCACTGAAATCGCGATGATTTATTACGATACCGATGGATGTTCGGGGGTTTTTTTTTTTTTTTTCAAATGAAGCGTTTCCACCTAGCATGCAAACACGCAGACAAAAGTTGGGCCTTAAAAGTTGATCCGCCAAGATCGGTACCGTTAACGAAACGCGAAACACACTGACGTACGGTAAAAACCTGTAATCCATTTTTTTTACCACGCTCTCCGGAGATAGCCAAGAGATTTCGGGAGGAAGATAATTCATAGGATATTCCATCAATCACGGGAGAATCGTGCAAATTTACTTGCTTGCTTTTTATCCAAAGTATCTCAAACATCTACGAATAGAATAGTCTTTATACATAAATGTTTGATGGAGGCGAAACAACGCTAGGTGGGGTGTTTCACATCACTTCTCTCGAGAAAATCGCCGCTTGAAACGCCACTTCTCTCCGCAAGACCGTTCGCTGACCTTGGCTGACCTTTCGACCGGTACCCACAGCGTCGGAGACTCGACCGCTTCCTCTCTATTCCTTCCATAACCCGTCGGTTTGCATCTACACTTGCATATGTATATATATATGTATAACTATTACATATACAATATATACGTAACTATATATTCTCCTGTAATCGTGTGAATTTAAAGGCCGCAAGCTCAACGCACCGTGGCGCGATGACCTATGCGTTTCACTCGACCGGATGTGTCTATATACTTGAGAGCAAATGATAATCCACCGGGGTCCCGGCTACAAGACTATCGACGAGAGAGTAAAAGAGAGAGAGAGAGAATAGTAAGAAGAGAGGAGAAAAAAAGTGAAACGAAAACGAGAATTCACGATGAAACAAGAGCACATTGTCTCGAGGCGGACGCGATAGCTCGTCTCTTCTTTTTCTCTGGTTTATAAATGTACATTTTATATATACACACATACACATATGTGTATATAGTTTATCGGATGATAGAAAGACAGTAGT
This sequence comes from Mesochorus sp. PSUC_FEM 10030011, assembly GCA_018906735.1. Classification (NCBI taxonomy): domain Eukaryota; kingdom Metazoa; phylum Arthropoda; class Insecta; order Hymenoptera; family Ichneumonidae; genus Mesochorus; species Mesochorus sp. PSUC_FEM 10030011. The sequence continues at coordinate 15,811 of JABMBV010020638.1, forward strand.
AGTAGTGCAAGCACTATATATATGGTAAAACGACATAAACATAGGTCCATGAGGAGTACACGCGCAATCTTATTGTGCTCCGGGATATATGAAGAGCGCGCGGTGTGTTTGCGTCGTCGTTACAAAAAGCGTTCGCTCTTACTCTTTCTCTCTCTTTCCCTTTCTCTTGCTCTCTCTCTCTCTCTCTCTCTCTCACTCTTCCGTGTGAGAGAACTTTATCGGCGAAACTGTACACGCGTGCTTTCGTTGCCGGTTGCACGTGTGCCAGCAGCCGCCGTTTTATCGGTTATCAGCCATATAACCCTCTCCCCTCCCCTTTAGCCACTTATATTCTCCCGGTTACATGCCATACTCGATGCTTTCTCGGCTGCTTCGCTGACTTTGCTCGCTCGTCTGCGAGCTTATACCACCCTGTCTATACACACGTATATTACTGCTCAAGAAGGAGCCCTATTTGTATGTATGTATGCACCGAGGGATACGGGTGAGATTTTTAAAGTTGCTCGAGCCTAAACTGGCCAAGACAGCAAAGGCTGTGTCGTTGGGAAATATTAAATTGGATTGAAAATATCGACGATAAAAATAATATAAGCAGCATATGATCGATATGTGGAGTTTAAAAAAATGTCGTAAAAAAAGAATATGTTTTTTTGAATTTATGATATTTTCTAAAAAAAAATACATTGCGTAATTTGATCGAAATGCAAGAGTTTTATATCGAATATATCGAAATCTTGTCACATCTAAAT
>JABMBV010020749.1:0-16542 GCA_018906735.1 Mesochorus sp. PSUC_FEM 10030011
TATAAAATAACTCAAATAAAAGTAACAAAATTAAAATTAAAATTCAGTACAATGTAATCACAGGTTTAATTAATTTTAAAAATAAAAAATATTCAACAAATGTAAATATGAAATCGGAACCAAACAGTTTTTTTTTTAAATGGAGGCAAACTAACAAAAAAAAAACAATAACGCATTTACAATCTCGATTTGTATAATATCGACGAGTCGACAGGTGGATCAAGCCCGAAATTACTTTACGCGTTAGCGTTCAGCCACTAACGGGGTTGAATCTTGGTGCACCCTTCACCTGGCGAAAGCGTGAGGCGTTTTGCCCGCGGGGGGATGATTCAACGTGTTCTCGCATCGAGCGGGTTGGGGTAAGGGATTCCCAATACTCACTCCTATCCTTCTCTCGTATCCATTACACAGCAACAGCGCGGGGTATATAAACGTGTTTCGAGCTTACACGAATCTGGCTCTATGTGCGTCCTATACCGTTCTTCCTCCTAAGACATACCTTTACGTATGTTAACGCTAATTTCACGTTCACGTACACAAATTACAATAAACTCTCTCTCTCTTTTTTTATTTCTCTCCCTCTTCCCTCCCTCCCCTCTCTCTCTCCCTCTCTCTCTCTCTTTTTCTCTCCCTCTTCCCTCCTTCCTCTCCCTCTTCCCTCCCTTCTCCCTCCCTCCTCCCTCTCTCTCCCTCCCTCCTCCCTCTCTCTCTCTCTCTCTCTCTCTCTCTCTCTCACTCTCTCTTTCTCTCCGTTATTTGGTCTCTTACTCTACGATTTCAGTTCGCGTTTATACGATCTATGGCTCTTGTGCCAGAGTACCAAAGGGGTGAAGGTGAGATGATGTGTGATGAGCGTGGCGTTTTGTATCGTGTAGCGCATATTGGCTGCAACGTGAAAGACAAGGACAGAAGATAAATACGGTGATTATCGTTCGCATGTTTCTAGGACATATCTGTGTGTGCTTCACCGGATATATCGAGTCAACTACTCGACCCCAGCACCTAAAATCCATGGTATTTTGTTCCTCGTCTTCATCCTATCCCCCTCATTATCCGCATGGAAAAAAAAGTGAGAGAGAGAGAAGAAGATTATACCTGACGTTATCGTATCGCAGTTGTTACTGAGGGTAAACGTTCAAACATCTTCGGTGGCAAAATTTACTGTTTCTGATTGGTTCTCATGATTGTATGCGGGCACTTGTTTCGCATACGAATCATTTTGGTTTCTTATTTCAGTCACAATTTCAACTTTTTTTTTGGTTCTTCATTTTGATTTATTTATTGTGGTATAATTGTCACGTTATAATTTAATAATTGATATTTTAACTCTTTGAAACATTGTGGTACTGAGGATTTTGAATGCTAAAGTAAATTTAAAAGTATTCAGATTCGATTTTTATTTTACTCTTTAGATACTTTAACCAGTAATATTAAACCAGTAACTTAAAAAAATCCCCCAAGTAAGAATGTTAACTGTCATTCCATCATTCAAAAAATGTTTATTTAAAATAATAAAGGCAAATTCACGATATTTTATAATAAATAAATAAGAAATACGATCAACATTTTGAATAAAAAAATTGGATGAAACTCAAAACGTTTGATTACTTATCTAATTGGCCGAGATACGATAAAGTAATTACAGGAAATATTATAATGATTTTGGGGACCTCTTAGTATACGGGAATTCGAGGATATCTTAATCGCGAAGTTTCGTTCGCGTGAAAGTTGCTCGATAGTCTTTGAGCTTGCAACGCTCTATGAATCATAGGGGGAATTCTGCTGCACAGAATCGAACATCCCCTCCTCTTTCTAGCGTTGCGTTCATTGCGCCCTTGTACTATGCAACGTGGGCTACAAATTCCCCGAGGGTTGGTCGAGTCCCTGTTTCGCATCTATATAGATATCGACAGTAACAGAAAACATCGAAGGCACGTAGTCGAACCATGCCGTAAGCTCTGAGAAATGAAAACGACGACAACGTTATTGTTAACAACTCGACTCGCTTTAAATTATGCCTTGCTCCTTAATTACAGAGAAACGTATGACATTCGTGCGAGGCAATAATTAATTCAAAGAATCATTGTCTCGTCTCCAAGTACAAGTCTTTATTCTGCCTCCCCAGTTCGCCTTTGCATCCTCCCCCCCCCATGTCAAAGTAGAGAAAAATTTCTTAAATAGTATTATTTTGCATTTAACAATAATTTTTACGATTTCTTTTTGTTACAGGTAAATGTCAACGGTCCATCTTGATATCTTGTATTTGATAACGTATTAACAACGAAAAATCGGTGAGTTTTTATTTCAAAAAAAAATTAGAGAAACGATAGATATTAGAAAAATACGATTTTCGTTCTTTCTAACTCAATCCATCGATAAAACATTATTTTAATGTATATTGTATCAAATATTAACATAATTTTATTTATTACTTATTCTTATCACCTATCAATAAAATATAATTGAAAAAAATGGGATTTTTTTCATACAATGTGAATGATTGTCAGAAAACTCATAATTCTAGAGTCAAATGTTACTTTGATGCAACTTTAAGTTTTCTGGAACACTTTAAGAGTTAATGAAATATTTTAGAAAAAAAACATTGTTCACACGTGAAAAAAACTTGTTCGAGTTTGTTCGATTTTATAATTCTACAAAGTCAAATGTCGTTTCGATGCAACATTAAGTTTTCCGAAACACTTTATAAGCTAATGAAATATCTCAGAAAAAAAAAAAAAAACATTGTTTACACGTAAAAAAAAAGCTTGTTTCACAAGGAAGAAAAGAGTCGAGGAAGAGGAAAAAAAGGAAGAAAAAAAAAAAACAATTTGATACTTTCTTAATCTGTGTATGGGAGATTCTTGCTCGTTTTGCCCTCTTCTTTCGTGGTTTTCTACCCCTTTCCCTTGATCCGTTAGTGGTTTTCGTGAACCGAGAATGCAAGAAGGGGGTTAAGGAAGGAATAGGATTGGGTATGTATGGGGGGGAAGGGGGTAAATTAGTAATTAGAAATCTGATATAGGTAAGGTAAGTCGGACGGTGTTGTTTCGGCATTGCGTGGCTGCCACGGTAGGGGTCGCGTGGACTTCTGCGACAGGCACGGCCTCGCGTGACTCGGACGCCCCCGCAACGTTCAACGTACGAGAGAAAGAGAGTGAGACAGCGGTTGCGAGAGTGAGGGAAAGGTTGTACATATAGAGAAAGAGGGGGAGGGGGGGAGGGGGTGGAAGAGTGCATAAGAGATGCCTCCCTCGACCTGGCGCTCTCTGGCCCTCCTGGAAGCTAAACGTAACGGATGACAATTATGCCCTACAGGTAATTGCCAGGTTGCAGCTAAACGCGGAGCGAGTGGTCGCTCTCCCAACCCCCCGATCCAACCTCGTGTCTCTGGCATTCCCCCAAAACTCTCTATCTCTCTTCTTCTCTCTTACCCCGTTTACTCGCGCGTCCTATCGTCGTGAGGAACGCGAGCTTTTGCAGTAAAATCATTGCCTTTTAAACGCGTCACGCTGTTATAAATCAACGGAGCTTCCCTTCGTTTTAATCGTCCGACTCTTTCGCAGCCCTTTCTCGAGGGAGAGAGAGAGAGAGAGAGAAAGAAAAAGAGAGAGATAACAGTATTATATGGAGAAAAAGAAAACCCTTCCGAGTAATCGTATTCTCTCACGCTCTGCTCATACTCGGTACACAAAAAGCCTTATCGCGAGACGATTTTTTTTTTGTTTGCAATTCGATCAACGGTTTACCTCGTGTTTTTTTTTCCTCAATAAAAAAAACAAGCTTTAAAGCGGTTCTGGATGGTTTTACAGAATTGAGCCATGTTATTACAAAATATGTATTTTATTCTACATATTTTTTAAACAAAATTTCAATCAAATTCACCGCGTATTGAAAAAGTTATTCATTTTTAAAGATCGCAACTTTTCTACGTGTTATGGTAAGAGAAGAAAAAAAGGTGAAAAAAAAGTACATTAAAAATAAACAGATCGAATTAATTTTTAGCATATAAATAGAAAATTATTTTAATAAAATGAAGAAAAAAAAATAACCACAATTGACCGCAGAAAAATAATAATTAAAGTCACTTTATCTCGTGAAAATGATTATTAAACCAATTTTTTCACATCAAGTGAAATACATATAGAATTCAATATAAAATATAAAATTCGTAAAAGCACATTATTATTCGGTTACTTAATGTAAAAGGTCTCGTATTAACGAAAACCATCTTAAGCCGTAATTTCATTTCTTTTTGAAATAATTTTCCAGTAAAATAATATCGAAGTCTGTAATTTAATCGATATCTGCATAAATCTCGTCATTATTTTCACGGGATATGTTTCATGGGCCTGCAGGATAGGTGACACACGATTCCTATATCAGGGGAGGGGGGAGGAGGAGTTCGAGGACAATGGGCGTGACGAAAGATCGCGAGGGCTAAATTATATATGCGATACGTTTAACGGTGGTCTATATTCTCTCTTTATCTTGAACATACTTTCTCTCTCTCTCTCTCACTTTGCCTGCCATCAACAGACCAGCAAGTGCTCCCGCAAAATTAGCCCGCAAATGCGTATTATTTCGCTCGGTTACATACGACGTTTGCTCACGTATATTCCAACACATATATGTACACGCGTATGTGCGTATTTCTTGCGTATTTCTATAAGAGACGACATGATGAGGGTAACACATACGCGTACGTCCTCGACGTGGCCAAACCATCCTTCTTCGTGCATTATGAAGCTTCCGCTAAAACGGCATATACATGTCTACGACATGCATACATAGATCGAGTTCTAGCAAACAAAAGGCCGTAAACCATACGATTTAACGTACAAAGTGATGTGAATAGCACGTCTTTTGCTTGCAACCAGTTTATGGCTGCATTTTCATATCTGTATATAGTTATATCCGAGAAACAGGGAGCTGAAATATTCCCGGGCGTTTCTGACGAAACGTACACGACGTTTTCCCTCGTCGTCCTCATCGTCGTCGTCGTCGTCATCGTCTTTTCTGTCTTCGTACACCCTCTCTCCTTCTCTCTCTTTCTCTTTCTCTCTTACTATATCTCCTTTCTCTTATTTCTATTGGTTGTACACGCGCCATTTCCCACGTTTAGTTTCATACACACACACATAAAATACATACACACATATCCGACAATGTCTGACCAAGTCGTACTTGGATTCGAACGTAGCGAATGTGATATATTCAACCGAGTTTATTACTCGCGTGTGCACTGTCTGACACGGGATAACCTGTCACCAGCTCGAAGCGGTGAATCTTCCTCTCGTGTCCCACTGTCGAAATAAACTTTTCAACCTTGACTCATCGTTCGATTTTTTTTTTCAAATTACTCCCTTACGAATGCGGTTCAACCCTTCATCTCCCGAGATACAACAACGTAACCCAGTTTTAAATGAACAACATAATTGTCACTTGCCATACTAATGGCTCGTGATACTTTTTTTTTTCAAACTGCGAGCTAAAATTGGCTAATTGCCTTCAAAGGTATTTCTCACGATACTCAAAGTTCTTACTCCGAGAAACTTTTTTTGTTTTTTTTTTTTCGAGACTGTTGAATACGATATTCTTCACGTTTTCAACATAACTTTCTTCAAATTTAATAATCATCATCGTTCACACCGTTATATCTTGAGAAAGAAACATTTGTGAAATGTAAAAATAGACGGAATTTTTTTTATGATATTCAACTATGCTGTTGAACTTTTTATTTAAGGGATATACCGTCATAATGAAATTACGTCTTTTAAATAGAGCCAGCGATTTATCGTTTCGTAATTCTATCAAGAAATCATATAATTATGCCAATTTTGTATTTATAATTCCTACATTCATAAATTTAGCAACGAATTATGAAGAAGTTGAATAAAAATCATTAACCGTAGTTTTAGATTCATAGAACGAACACCAGAGTGACCATCTTTTGGAACTTTCAGTTTTGGAACCAAGTTCAGTGGAATATATCCATCAATTATTGATTTTTTACAACTTTAAAAATACGCTCTGGTACATCAAAGTACCCAAAGTACCAAATCGAACCCAAACAAATCCTCCAATAAAGTCCAAAGTTGTAAAAAATGCGGAATAATTATTTCCAAAAAAAAATCCTCAAAATCCGCGATTTTTTCCATTATAAATGTATCTCCCGCCTTCAGTCCTTTTTTTTCATTCTCAAATGAAGGATCGAATCTCCGTTAGAACGGTGAAGGCGAAAAAAAATTGTCGCGCGAATTCGTGGATAGGCTGAATATACGTATATATTGTATAAATATAGATTGGGGAATATGTTGCTAAATTGTCGTTTCGTGTATGTGTGTGTGGGGACGGGTTCGGTAGCTCGTGACGCGTTCAAGTGGCGATCGCATGCCAGACGGATTACAGCGTTCGTGTTATCATAGATATAGGGTTACAGAGAGTGTTGCAACGGCCGTTGAATATACGTAAAGTGCCATGGTGTGCGAAAGAGAGACCGTGGAGAAAGAAGAGAGAAGGAGGGAGAGAGAGAGAGAAAGAGAGAGAATTCGTATGTATATATGACGTGTTGCATGACGGATGCCGATCCGATAGCTCGATACCACGCCGTAATTTTGATGCTCGTGTTACTTCAATTCTAGGGGTGCTCCGGTGTTTTCCCTCTTTCGCCCTTTCTTACACCAGGGATTGGAGAGGGGGGATCAAAACGGAGCTTACATATTTCACTTGTACACGCTCACGTTACACGATCGTTTTCGATACATTCGAAAATTTATCACAATTTTCAACGCATCAGAAGAAACCAATGAGTTTCTTGAACAAAGGAATATATGCGGAAGAAGAAATATCTAAAAACGTTTTTCACGTGCCCTCAGATACTTCTTATGATTAGGGATATTTAGGTAAAATCGCAATCTTCTTAAGGAAAAATTTTGCAAAAAAAAATGATTTATTTTTATTTCGCGTGCATGTAATTACCGCATCTTTCTTTTTTTTTTGTTTTGAACCTGCTTTGACGCAGCCTCGATTTCGCAAAATTGTAATTTAGATCCTCCACTATGATTATCAAGGCTATTTATCATACGAGTGGTGGGGTGACCGCAGGGGGCTGCATCGTCCATCAGATACATCGATTTTCTATATATATATATATCGCACATGTAGTGAAGGTTATCCCTCACTTTCTTCGAGTATTACCGAGCTGCGAACAGTGAAATGGTCAAGCTGCTCCTGAATTATCGATAAGCCTGGAAAGCAAGACTCTTGGGCTTTCACTGGAAAGCCTTCGTATACCCGTACCCCTCTAATATGCTCTACGGTACCGATACACTCTGCCGATATCAATTATTCGGCCTGCGTGCGCACCCTTGACCAACAGTCAGTCCAGTCTTCATCGTTCGTTTTTCCTTGTCGTCCCTCGTTTCCTCGTTCTTTTTTTTTTGTCTACATTGAAAATTGGACAAATGCATTTTGGTTTTTATTTATTAGTAATTCCAAGCTGAGAAACAAAATGGTAAGATTGAAAAATTCATCGATCTGATTCTTAATTTTGTTATGCGATAAAGTTAGGATCGATAGAATCATATTTTTGTATGAATTATATGAAGGGAGAGATATTTCCATCTTTGCTGTTAATTTTTAAGCTGGCAAAATTTATATCCATTTGGCTATGATTTTGATTTGAAAAGGACTAGTGTAAGCGATCAAATCCTTCAAATGCTCCAAAATCATATAATTTGTCAAGGCATCAAGTCTATTGATACATTGAAAGAGGTAAAGGGGCTCGAGATGATCGATAAAGAAAAAAGGACAAGAGAGTAGACAGAGAATCGTGTGAAGTTACACGTATTTTAATAATTAGTACCCCAAATTCGAGAGAAAATTGTCGAAGCGATAGTCAAAAGCAAAATTAATTATAAAAACGATAACCGAATTAATGTAAAATTATTGTTAAAGAAAGTTTTTTGTGAACTATTTTTGTGGAAATAACGTATCAAGATTTATTGTCAATTGATAAAGGAATTAAAGGAGATTATTAAGAGAAGAAAAAAAGTAGATACACTTCTTCATTTCGTGCCTTTTATTTGTTTCTCGTTTTTTCTCTTCTATTAGTTTTTGGGTCCCCAACATCCCTCCTTAGTGAAAAAGAGTCTCAAGAATTTTGTTAGTAAAAGAAATCAGATTGCTGGTTCTCCGATCAAAGTAGCTGGCACCCGGATTGATCAAAATTAATAAAAGATTACACAGAGCCGTGGCAGCCAACAGAATCCCGGCCGTGTCAGAGGAAGGGAACACTAAAGAAAAAACTGTGTCTCAATTATGAATTTCGATATTTTTCGATTCGTTGTACCAATATCAGAATATATGAAGGCTGATATATTCATCCGGGCTTTGCTACCAAACCAAAATGAGATTCCACTAAAGCTTCGAGATTTCAGCCTCTTAGCCGACCAGGGATTATAAAACGCAAATACGTTGCTTGATTAGGGAGGATAAAGTAAACCTCCCCATCTCTCTTCTTCTTCTTCTTCTTCTTCTTCTTCCTATCGTCTTCCAATATTCTTGATGCCTCAAAAATCTGCGTCAAGAAATTCTAGTTTGTCAATTCAAAATGATCGTTTTTTTCCAAAAACGCAACCTATAACATATATTTCCACCGACAATATTAGTCGTTTCTAAAAATTAGTCTAAAAAATCATTATGTTATGTATAGGCACACGTAGAAATTTGATACAATTTTCTGCAAGGATAGTCCGTGAGTTATATATATATATTTCGGGGCTGGCCCACTTAACGCGGGATAAACTGTGCGAGAAGATGGAAGTTTCTCGGCGGGTTTCACTCATCGGATCTCTCGGTGAAGCCTCGAGTATCCTGACGGAAGTCTAGCTCTAATTAAGCGGGCATCCTCGTCCTTCTCGCAGGATCTTTCCCTCTCTCGCGCACTCTTACGCATATTTATCTATATATATATATATATGCATGCTTGTCTCATCGTGCAGTCAGCGATGAGTGTGTACTAGCCCAAGAATATCTCTCGGATATGGCTCCTTCACTCATCATCTTTCATCCTCCTCTTTCTCTTCCTCTTCTCTCATATCTCCGAGCCCCTCTCTGGCTGGCTTCACCGTAAACCACCGTCGTTTTGAGCAGCCCCACTGAATCACTGTGAAATGCTGCTATGCAGGGCCCCGCACTATATAAGAACGAGAGAGCTCGGGCCAAACCCCTTCGCTCATCGCGTCAAGATCTGCTAGGTATGAAGTTGAACATCCGTTGTACCACCACCGCGTGTTATCATATTCCCCGATTGTTATGTCTTCTTCGGCTCCGCGAAGTAACCGTAGCGCACGGGGGAAAACGAGGGGGAGTCCAAAAGTTACGATGATTCGACGGCGCATGCAAAGAGAGAGAGAGAGAGAGAAAGAGAGAGAGATGGTTTTGCTCCACCCCACCTGGTTTGTATCTCGACGGTTTTCTTCACGGTTGCTTGGAATCACGAGAGCTTTTCTAACCGAAGCATCACCGAGAAGCAGCAGCAACAGCAGCAAAATCCCATGCTGGAACACCAACGAGAAGCATCAGCAATCCAGTTGGTTCCTAATTAAATTCCACTCTTTCCTTGCGATTCTCGATCTGCATAGACCACGTTATATATACCCAATCTCGTCGTTTCTCGTGCGTTGTTTCTCTCTCCCCCCTCCCCCTCTATCCTCTATCTCTTCTCTTTTTACGTATTTATTTTACTTCTGCCTCTTCTGCCACCCCTCTTCACTCGGTCGCTTCTCCAACCTTCTCTCTGCTTCTCATCCGTTGTTTTCTTTCCCGTCTCTCTCTCTCCCTCACTTTCTCATCTTTCTCTTCTGAGCTCTTGTGTATGCGTTTTTTTTTATTTTTCGTGAACTCGAAGGTTTTCTCAACCGCGCCTTAATTGCGCGAAAAACGCCAAGCCGCAGTGAGTTTGGCTACTCATCGCTAAAAGTCCCGCAGATTTCTCCGCTCGATCCCCTTAATTGGCGTATAATTATGTAAACAATTGAGACGCTTGAGAGATTCCCGGAGTTTTCTCCACAGCCGCGAGCGCGCAATAAGGACAAATTCTAATTTTTTTTTTTTTCTTTCTTTTGTAATGTCCGTGATGGTTTTGTCGGAAATGATTAGTTCGCTCGTATAGGCTGGATAATACCGTAGTATTCTTACTTTATTTCGATTGTTTCTTTCAATCGGGCACTTCCGCTTTTGGCAGGATTACAAAATACTTGGCAGCAGCAGCAGCAGCAGCAGCAGGAGCCGCGAGAGCTTTTACCATTTTATTTATAGCGCGTATCGCGAGGCCGTTTCGGAGCGGCAAAACCGCCAAATATAAGCGGGCGAGGATATAGCGAGGTACCGAGCTTGCGGCAGCATTATCTAAAATTCAGGCAGTAATTACTTTGCTGGGCGGTGCGCGCGCGCGCGCTCACTCGCCCGAGCGGGGTGTTGGTGCCGCCTTCTCCGCTTGATTTATAGGCATCGCGGGCGATGCAGCTGCGTGGGTGTAAGTAATTAAAAATGTACCATCGCGTGGTGAGGCGGATAGTAGTAAGAGAGAAAGAGTGAGCGAGGCTACGTACAGCAAAATACAGGCCCGCCACCCCCACCACCCCCTCGCAACCGAGAAAGTCGCGGGGTGCTATATAAGGCTCATGTAGTCTCTGTAGAGACGGTACCGTGAGATAGCTCGGGCCTCGTCTGGCTTTTCTTGAAATAACATACCCTTCTCCCCCTCTCTACTTTGATAACGTATCTTACTTTTACCCTTGAATTAAAAATATTCCTTATTTTCGTATATATTCCGTTAAACGGCGTTCTTTTTACCTTCATAATATCCCAAAAAAAAAAACACAGTTTCGGCATTATAGAATACAATTGTCAATTGTACTGGTAATATGAAATTTAATTAGTATCGTGGTTCAAAATAAAATGGTCAGAATACCCAATAATTCATGTCCCATATTGTTTATTCCTATACGCTGTGTTTTAGGGTAGAGTAGGAAATTTGTTCGATAAATTTGGTTATATTGTTCCTTTTTAGTTATCACTTGACAATTATCGTTTATTGATATACTGTGAAATTGTTATAAATAGTAATTGTTTCGATAGATAGATGATTCGATAGATTTTTAATAGACTGATGATCGAGAAGTCTCGAAAAAATTATATATTTTTGTTAATTCGCAATGTTCTGTGAGAGGAGGAAAGAAATTTTTATGTTTTTAAGGCTTATATCTGTTTGGACTTGTACAAAAAAAAAAGTAGGATATTGCAAAATCTTCAACTGTAGAATTCAACGTATATGATATTTTGTCGAAACGTACTCGAAACCATTTGCTACTTTGGAGTTTTTCTTAGAGTAAAATGCCTTCAATTGTAAAAAAAAAATAGTAAAAAAAAATTATCAAAAAAACGAAAATAGAAATTTAGATTTTTACCACGTTTTTCAATACGTTACATCCATATAAAATGGTGGCTATTGAAAATTTCCTTACCGGATAACTCGATAGAATATTAAAACTCCAATTACCGAAATCGTCGATATATTGACTAAAGTCCATTGGATTATCCTTAAACGTTCACGTCGATTGACCATCATCAGTGGATAGACGAAGTAATGCATAGAACGGTGTGGGATAGAACAATTTAGGGGTTGATCTCGGTTCCGAGGTCGAAGTCCGGGTCGAATCTATATATATGAGGATGAGAAGATATAGAGGTGGTGGTGGTGGTGGTGGTTAGTTCGCACAGTCGACGGTTCCCAGGTTAATTGGTCATTCATGGTTAATTTAGTCGCGTCGATGTTGGCACCGTCGGGGGAGTAAGGCGATAGGGCAACCTGTCCCTTGGTCTACACGTTTTCCGAGCTCGCTACCCCGCGTCTGTCCTTACTAGTCGTCGTCGTCGTCGTCGTCGTCGTCGTTGTCGTTGTATTCCTGGTTTTGCAGTCGTCTCTCGCCACCGATTACGTATTCGTCTCGTTTCGAAGCTCCTTTCGAACCCTCCGATGCAAGGGATGAAATTTATATGTACGCACGTATGTATGTGTATGTGTGTGTGTGTGTATGTAGTGCTTGGTCGATTCACAACCCTTTCCTGTACAGTTTGCAAAAGGTCGGGGGTTTATACCGATCGGTGGTCGTCGATTGGCCTCTCACCTCTCTCGTGTACTACAAGAGACCAACATCGTGTTATACTCGATTCGAATGCCCCCTTTTTAACCTTTTACCATTTATAAGGACTAAATTCAATCAGGATTTTCTAGAATCCCTGTAATTGGGAAATTGAAAATTAATAGATTGTAATAATCGTTGTGGTAGTATTTTCATAAAATAATTTCAACGATTAAATTATTGAAAATTTGTATGAACTTTCTTGAAAATCATACTCAAGTGTGTGCTCTCGTTAAGATAACTTCATCATTTAGAAATCGAGATATTTCTTATTGAAAATCACAATTTTTTTTTAAAGATCCCATAAAAATCCATGTACAAATTAGAATTTTAACTTTTACTTGTACAATTGTACCCTAATGTCAAAAGCTGTTATAAAATAGAAACTATTGATTATTTTTACTTCCTTATTTTTTTGAAACTCATGAAAAGTTTATTTTTAAATATCATATAGATTATAAAACCTAAAATTAAGTTTGAATATACTATATTTTAAAAATTGTCCTTTCACCTAATATTTACTCACTTAAAGAAAAAAATAAAAAGCCTGGGGTACTTTAGAATCCTAGTGTGGCAGGTAAGGATTAAATCACGAATATTTGATCACTAGGAGAAGAAATATTTTCAAATTTTTTCTACTTGAATTATAAAGTATCAATATGATATTCGAGAAAATTTGCTTGAAATTTCAAATTATTGCCTGTAAAAAATTATATCTGATGATTTTACTTTGAATGTACACATGGAAAAATATTTAAAATAACTATCGCTTAAGTACAACCTTTAATGGAAACTTCAATCAATGCAATAAATGAATTATGTAAAGAGGAGCCCTATACTTGCACTGCTATATCCAACATAATTTGGAGTAAATTTCCTAACATCACCAATGAGAATTTTTATCCACACGCTTTCGTGGTTACGTGTTAATATTTCTCGAGGATATTTGAATATATTCGACTTTGAAATTTCAACGAGGTTGAACGCGTTGGAAAACGCGGATACGCGAGGGCATAAGAGAGAGAGAGGGAGAGCGAAAGAGAGAGAGAGAGAGAGAGAGAGAGAGAGAGAGAGAGAGAGAGAGAGAGAGAGAGAGAGAGAGAGGGATATACGTGGAAGCTTTTCGTGATCCCAGAGTATTCGTGAGGTCACGAGATCGGGTTGGGGGTGGATGGTTTCTCTCCTCTACGATGCTGCGGGTCGTCTTCGCCGTCCTATACAGCGACGCAAGGGTGAACAGAATTCAAGAACACCTCGGGGAGATTACTAATGCGGGCTAACTACGACCAAAGACGCGTCTTCTCCTTCTCTCTTTCTCTCTAACCTTCTGAGAGAAAGCACTGAGGGATAGATTGTAAGTAGTGGTACCAGTGTCGAGGGTTGCTTGGCTATAAACGAAGAAGAAAAGGATAAATGAAGGAATAGACCAAGAGAGAGAGAGAGAACAAACTAAATCATTATTGCATTCCCTTACGTTATTACTTTAACACTATGGAAAATAACGAAAAGAAAACACAAATTTATTAACAAATTGATATGCCAAAATCGGTGTCTTATTATCACTAGTTCATTTTATTTCCATTTTTGAAAAATAATTTTTCAAGGGTAACAATGTCTAGATAGGACTTGTAAAAATCTTCTACTATAAGTAGGTGCGCGTTAGGTTTAAACCTCTGATGAATTTAAAAAGTTTGAATAGTGAAAAAAACGTAGATGAGAAAGGTTTTAGAAAAAAAGTTTGTGTTAGGGATACAAAATTAGGGAAAGCCTTCAAGATTAGTGGGAAGATGCATTTTTGGGAAAAAAATTCTGAATCATCTACAACATATTTTTTGGATACACGTTGTTGGAAATTTCGTTTGTAGCTCGAGGAATTTGGGATAGGTTTTTAAAGAAATTTAGCTCACCGTTATAAAATATTATTGAAGAAAAAAAAACATTAAAAAGCACTTTAAGTTTTGAGAAACATAAAAAAAAAAAACTTTTGTAAGTGCCTAAGTTGGACGTTATTTTCAAGAGTAGATGATGAATTCGCGAAATCGATGACATGGAATTTTGAAATTCAAGTGCATGAACCATCAGCGGTATTGAGTTCAAAGTATTATGATATCGAAAATGAAAATACGCTTAGAAAAGGCGACATAGGAAGTTTGGTTATTTGAGGAGTACCAGAGGCATATAATGCTATTCCAAGCGCGTCAGCAGGCACGAATGAACTTCCTCGTTGCTTATATATCCACTTTCGTACGTGTTTCTCTACTTCCCTTAAACGCGATACGCGAGGACCAACACAAAGTTATTAGCAGTACGCTGCAGATCGGATTTCCCGACTGCCATATCCAAAATTTTCGTCTCTCTCTCTCTATCTCTCTCTCTCTCTCTTCGAACACACAGGCCTCACTTCTAATGCCCATATCTGCGTCCACCGATATATGCATGTATTCGCAAGAGAAATTCTCTCTATTCGACACATCGCTGCAACGTTCGCGTCTGCCGAGTTTCAGTTAGATGCCGAGATCCCTTTATCTTCTACTCCCTCTCTTAGCCTCTATGTTCTTTACCCCGTCTGTGATAACTACGTGTCTACGTTCGTTGGCATTTGTCTGACCATGCACCACAAGAGACTTCAACTATTCACGTGTGTTTTCCTTGTATGGATTTTTGTGCAGGTTGTCAGCAAGTTCGAGAATTAGAGAAAAGAAAAGTCATTTGGAATACCATTTTGTCGTAGGCATGAAATATATATATTTTTTTTTTATAAGAAAAACTGAAACCGATTTATATTGAAGCCACATCTTTGGGAATTTTCGTTTTTACGCACGTTTATTCATTGATGAAAGAAACTTGCTAATCATTGAATTAAAAATATGAAACTCGTCTTCAAGATCCAATACGTTTAAGTACGAGGTTTTGCTATTTGGTGAATCTTCGATAGTTTATAACCGGTCGAGTTCTTGTATTGACAAGATTTGCTGAGGCTGTCCCCCGCGTTGATAAACTATTGGAGGCAAGGGACTGACACGATGTAATCTAAATTAATGCTTGGTCCATGATAGAGATGTTGCTAAAACCTTCTTGTAGTAGCGAATATACGAGAGAGTGAATGGGGCTCGGGGAGAACGTGCGTGGATAAGACGAATTGGCTTCTCAACGACGACTCCCCTTCCTGTATTCAGATGATGTTTTCCTTTGAACCCATACACAAACTTGTGGCCTACTAAGCTCGCTAAACTTTCCCACCGCCACTTTCGAACAAAATAGACATTTCGTGTCGGCGATAAGAAAAATCTAACGTCATTTTTTAGTATTAATAATTAAACACAATCGATAACTCTGTTTTTTTTTTCGAAGGGGAGTAACATTCTCGATGGCGTTCATCCGTGACACGATCGTTACGTCAGCAAACTCTTACTAACAGTTTCGAAACTATTATCACCAATGGGAATAAAAAAAGTAAATTTTCACGTTTGGGAATCTCGTCGATTATTCATGAAAGCGATAACCATGGACACACGAGACTGAGGAGTCTCCCATTGGTCATATTTTATTTATACGTCACAGATATAGAGACAGAATAAATTCGTTCGATTATTCTTCTTTTGGCTTCTTCTTCATGGCTTTTCTTTTTTCATGCTTCATTCTCAACTGCGCACCAGTACCTCAAAACTTCATCATCGAGTCTGCTCGTTTATTTTTCGTAATTGAGGTAAGAAAGAAAATGTTGAAGAAAATTGAGGACTATCCGCGGTTGATGCCAGCGGCACCTCGTTTCGTAATCGCTTTTACGAAGAGAAAAAAAGCGAAGCTTATACCTTATACACTTCCCTCCCCCCTCCTCCCAACCCTGTCGTGTCGAGGGGGTTGATTTTTCGAGACGGTTTTGCATGGCTTTTATACATGTATATTATATACACGTTCTTAGTCCCTTTCTTTTGCGCCTTCTTTTTCCCATTACCAGATGCAAATATCGAACGTCTAGAGAGAGTGAGTGAGAGAGAGAGACCTAATTTTAATTTTACGTGCATTAAAGAGGGCACCGCATCGTCGGAATTTTTTTTTTATCGTACAGCTGACGTTGTATCACGGTTATAATATACACGAATTTTCTGCCCGCGAATTATACATCCATATATATTATAATAAAGCACAAGATCTCATCATACTTTCACATTTTAATACATTTTTTATTTACTCGTTCAGTTTAATCAGGATTTTTGTGTTTTGGGAAAAAATCATCGGTAAATCATTTACGAGTGCTATAGAGATATATTCTTTTGATTCTAAATAAAAATTATATTATTCACCCAATTACGAATTTCGTTAATTTTTTTTTAAT
>JABMBV010020860.1:0-16540 GCA_018906735.1 Mesochorus sp. PSUC_FEM 10030011
ACTTTTTTTTCATTTTATTTTATTATTCATTTATATTCTATTCATTTATGTATTCATCTTGGGAAGACAAAGTTTCTTCTTCAAAAAGATAAAATCACCAAGACTTTCTTTTGTCTTTTGTCAAAAAAAAATGGGGTCCAGTACATTTTATGACAGTGTCAACCAGCGAGAATCGGATAAAACCGGAATAGCCTCTGGTACTTCCTTTTCGACGAAGAATAGCAAACCATCGAGGTTCCCTTGTCTACAAACCGGCAGAGAGAATCTTACAACCCGGCTTAATGTGTCTGATGGCTTACAAGTATTATGATACCCCGGCTAATCTCGACGGCGAAGCCCCGAGCCAACCTCGACTTACATGCATATTGATGTCCGCACACGCATTGCTAATATTAATACGTTAATATAAGGTATGCCTTTGCGAGCACGTGAAGTTTTTAGGCTTATCGTAATGAATCCTCATGGCGGAATAAAGTCCCGATCATCACATCGCTTTGGTACTTAACTCCCGATTAAATATATTCTCTAAGAAAAACATACCTTCATCTTCCGAATCTCCTACTTTGCATCAATATTCGCGTATTAAGCTTCTGAAATATTTATGAAGATATTCATCCACAGCGAGTCACGTTTAGCTTTATATTTGTTGAAACTACACAGAGTAATATGCACCTTGAAAATAAAGAACCAAACAAAAAAAAAACGAAAAGAAAAACATTTTTACAAAGATGGGACAACGACGAGGCAATCCGTCATCGTTAACGTTCCATTTGGTGACAGTGGTAAAAGCTGCTGCAACGAGCCTCGTTTAGCGGCCATGCAGAAACATACAAAGAAGCTCGAGAGAACCCCGGGAGTGTGAAAACTGTGTAAACGTCGTCAAGCAAACAAACGCTTTATGGTCGCTCAATAGAGCGTCATCATATACGCTGATGGTAATATCATGTGCGATGAATATTTCAGAGGAAGTAAAGCTTCGTATTATACATTGAGCATAGAGGATGTTGCAGGGCAGTGCAGGGCCAACACGTTTGTGTTTTGGGTCAATGAACTTTTCATCTCCTTATCACGAATCAGCTTCTCTATTTTTGCAATATCCAGTGATTAGTAATTGATTGATAAGCAAAAATACGTGTGTCTTGAAGACTGAAAGTTCGAAAAGATTTTTGATTTATCAACTCCAGTGATTACAGCAATGCTTTTGAAAAAAAATTTTAATCTCGAAATATTCGAGTACTCTTGTGAATAATTTTTATCAATGTCCCTGTATACGATTTCAGACACAAATATGTATATGTGGGGATCTACTTATCGGCATTTTTATCATTTCCTCGAAAGAGCATCTTCATTCAGTTTATAAATCGAAATCTCTCGAGATTTCACGCACGTCATATCGTGCCAGCATTCAGTGTGCTGTCGAATTGGTTTGGCAGTCGAGTTATTATCAGTACAAAAGAAAGAACGGCAATTTGTTATCTTCTCATATGTTTGCGATGGACTGAAATGTTCGGTGTGGTTGCATGCGGTGCTCTCAGTCTATTCGCGTGACTTTCTCTTAAATGACTCTAACGGTTGGTGTCATCTGTGCACAATATTTATTATTATATTCTTCATCACGGAATCTTGAAATAAAATGTTATTTCAGATGAAAGTGGAAATGTGACAATTCTACAGAACACATTTCCAATTTATCGACAGTATTACAAATATTTCGATTCGTAAATAAAAAAAAAATCTTTCAAAAATGGGTGAGTGATAATTTATACTTTAAAAATTATTTATTTTACATATTGATTATTTTTCGTACGCGTTATTGTTTGTTTAAAAGTAATAACCTTTTAAAATAGTATTAATTTCGTAATAAATACTAATAAGTTAATTGTTTGTATTTTATTTTAGCCGAAATCATAAGGTTTCTATTCGCAATAATGCTTTGCATAGCGAACATGATCATTTATGGTCTCAAAGTAAATATATCGACAGCAATAATAGGAATGATTAAGTTGCATAGTAACAATTCTGGTGAAGCATCAAACGAGTGTCCGCAGTTTGAAGAAAGTGACGATTTATCCTCTATCGATCTCGAGGGATCATTTGAATGGACTAGCACACAGCAGGGATTGGTAGTCAGTGTCTATTTCGCCGGTTATTTGATTGGCATGTTTCCAGCTGGATATTTTGCCGATCGGTTGGTAATTAAATTATTCAATTACTGAATTATTTTTATTAAAAAAAAACAAAATAATTTGATATTCCAAAATTATATGCAGAAAAATAAAATATCGAAAGATGACATTTTTAAGAAAAAAAACGATAATCACTAACCTTCCATTTGTATTATTTTTTTTTAAATGTTTATTTAGATTCAATACGAAGTGGGTTCTTCTAATTTGTATATTTTGTAACTCAATCTTCACGATGCTCGTTCCGTTAGCAGCTAATGCGATCGGTGGACTTCTCGCCCTTCGATTTCTCACAGGTTTTGTGAGTTCAGCAAATTTTCCAGTAGTCAATGTTCTCGTTGGAAAATGGGTAGTTTACGAGGAAAAAAGTACGTGGGTTGGAATAATTAATGCTGGAACGTCCATCGGCACAGTAATATCAATTTTATCATCCGGTTTTATAATGAAAAATATTGGTTGGCAATCAATATTTTACATTCACGGAAGTTTGCCGTTGTTGTGGTGTCTTGTGTTTTTAATATTTTTCGCTGATAATCCGGAGACTCAAAAAATCATAAGTGAAAAAGAAAGGAATCTTTTGATCACGTCATACGGTCATCGTACGCCGGAATCTTCGAGTGTACAAGTACCCTGGGGCGCAATTTTTACTTCCCGTCCGTTCTGGGCACTCCTCATTACTAACGGATTTGGCAATTTTAGCTGGTACTTTTTACTCACTCAGCTTCCACTTTACATGAACAAAGTATTGAGATTCGACATAACTTCGGTGAGTTATACATTGATTTACTATTACTTTCTATTTTCTATTACCAAAAGCTTAAAAATAGCAAAAAAAATCCTTAGACTTTGATATACAAAATGAATTATTTCAACTTTTGATTTTTCATTTCTGAATAATTTTCTTTGATATTAAAATAACCTTGATTTCGTCAGTTGAAAATATAGTAAAAATGTATATTTAGAACGCGACAATTAGCTGCATACCGTATTTAATAAATGCCTTCATGAATCCACTCCTGGGAAAAATATTGGATATCGGTAGGAAACGAGGCCATTGGACGCAAACGAACGCTCGAAAAACTGCTGTTGCGATAAGTACATCGTTATTCGAATTATACATTTTCATAGCCTTCGTTTTGAACACTAAAATTATCAGAAGTAATTGAAGTTTCTTTTTTTTTTATTAATTTCATCTAATATTATTAGGTTGTGTTCCACCCAGCATCCTCATGATAATAATCGCTTATATTGGCTGCGAACGAGTCGCAACGACTGTCATGCTGATTTTCAGTATTATTATTTGCGGTGCCATTTTTGTCGGACATCTCACGAATCAAAATGATCTCGCGCCTAATTACGCTGGTATTCTCATGGGTATTACCAACACCCCTGGAACGATATCAGCATTTGTATTGCCTGCTTTGGTTGGGGCTTTGACAGAAAATGGGGTGAGCTTTTTCTCGTTTTATCTTTATCTTTTATTTCATTAAAATGAAGAAACAGCTCGAATCATTTTGTTTTTCTTCACAGCATACATTCGAACAATGGAGAATTATTTTTTGGATCGTCGTTGTTGCTCAGATCGGAGCTTTTCTCGTATTTTTATTTTTTGGCTCGGCAGAGATACAAGATTGGAACTATGCTAAGAGTCAGCAACCGGTTGATGCAACTACGTCATCCAATACTGGAGGAAATAAGTCGGAACCCATAAGAACTTGAAAAATTGGTTACAAATCATATTGATTGTAAATGCACGTGTTGACACTTCTATCGTTGCTTCTTTTCGATCATTATTTCTCCACGTTTTTATGTTACAATAAAATGATTAACAAATTTCAACAAATATTTTGTTTATTCAACACTAATTTTTTTTTCTATTTAAAGAAATTATAATTATCAATGCCATTGAGAAGTGGGTTGATAATAAACTGATCGTTGCCTTAAAGTATCGACGAGTTTTCTTGTCGACTTTGCTCGTGGTCGCTATTCTTTAGTCGAGAAGTAATATGCGGTCATTGAATCAAAGTACACCATAATTAGTGGAGGACCACCCGGTCGTTGAACAGCAATTACGTACCAGCTGGCCATAATTAAAAAGTGAAGAAAAAAAATAATAATAAAAATTCGTTTAATCAAATAAATATGTAGTTTTATTCACGTAGGATTCTGTGTACTAAAAATATCGCAATGAAATGGAAATATTAATTAAAAACATGGAAAATATTTTTTTAAATAACAACATTTGTAAACAAATAATGAGTGATACATAATAATAACAATAATATCACGAGGGAGCGAAAAATGTGAAAATGTATAATAATCAATATGCTCTTTATAAAGACTACACACTCTGGTGGTTGAAATATGACATTTTCAATTTATTTTTCGGCTTCTACCAGTGGTAGAACTACCAATAACAGTATAAGAAATTCTCGAATGTTGTACCAGCTTCATATTACCATAAATCGTGAGTGAAAAATGGAAAAACGAATTAGGGAGAAGTTTTCATCTCTCTCCAAGTTATTTCCTCTTTTCATTTAAAACTTCGAAACCCTGTCCTTAGATGACAACGGCGTGACTCGACACTGAAGACTCTTTCAATCGTCCCTTTTCTCAATATATATTTTCATGCATTTCTCGGCTTTTCCAACCCCTCTCTCGTATATCTATCATCGATGTTAAATTTAAGGAATCTATTGAAATATTGATGGAACGGTGATGTTTTGAATTACATTTCCAGGATTTTATTTTTTCCGGACCATTACGAGTATAGTGAAAATCTTCCAAGCTGTGGCTTTAATATTTTCAATTCTCGATTTCTAGTTTTTCTTCAATATTTTGTATCTATTATAAATATTTTTATGGAAGATCTATAGACGACTTTGATTGGTGGATTGGCATATCATCAAAATAAATATGGTCAAAAAACCATTATGCGAAATAATGGGGCAGCTATTAACAAATACGTATATTAACTGGTAAAGATAATTAATAATTAGCCACTGGAATCTCTTTCTGGTTCATCATACGTACGATAAAAACATGATAAATTTATTCTCGACATATTCTCTGAAACTTTATATCCGTAAAGTCAATAAATATACCAATAATAATATAACGAAACAAAAGATTTGATTGTAGGCGATTATTATATTCCAATAAAACATAATTCGACATCCATAACAATGAAAATAATAATAGTTAAAATTACGATAATGATATGAGTGAGCATAATATCAGGAATAAATGAAAATGAAAATGTTCAGAGATGCTATTCGATAGGTAATAATGAAAATCAATGCCTCGAGTTAATACCAAACATTATAAATTTATTATTCGAATAATAAAATGGTTAATGGTATGAATTTTGTTATCGACTGCCAAAGGCGCTGACTAAATTATTAATTAAACACATGCATTTAATTTTTATTTGCCAGCTTTTGTAAATAATAACTACATGTTGTAAAAACTTTTTCTATAGATCGAGATTTTCAATGATTTCATAAAATAAGAAAAATAGAAAAGAGAACAAATGTTGATAGATGTGAGATGAAAATTTGGTAATGCGTAAATAAAAATCTAATTCTTGGAATATGAATGTTCTCGTAAAAGTCTTATTCTGAAATTTTCTATAACAGATATTTTTCCCGTTTTCTAAATATTTGTGGTAAAAATTTCCCATCAAACATTTCAAAAATCATGTAAAAATAAAATAAAATAAAGCACTCGACAAATAAGAAGATTGTAAACCAAATAATAAATTAAAATAATAATATCAAAAGTTATTCAAATAACAAGATTATTTTATTTTCAAAAAATATTTAAAGAAATTCGAGTGACAGGAATTTGTTGAAAAAAAAAATGTATATTATAATAAAAATGTAAGATATCGACGTCTGAAAACCTTCAGACCGGAAATGGAATATTGCGAATGCTTCATACAATGTAGATGTGCGACACTTGGTGGTATAGGTCGAGCTCTATTTCCGAGGAAATGCCAGGAATTGTTAATCTCGAGGGGTCAGGCGAGTGAGCAACATTACGCGTGGCAGTTCACAAGACTATATATACGTAGCAGGAATACCGTGGTTGATTTTCCTTTTTCCTATTTTTTGTACTCGGGATGCAAAGACCCAAGGTGGTACCAACACTACAACAGAATCAACGACTCTTCTCATGTGTTGGCGGTCACACCACGTGCACCATCACGTAGGTTATACCGTCAGTATAGTAAACGGTACGAGTTTTGCTGCTGGCATAAGAGACATGGAAGTAGGATGAAAAGGAGGAGAGGAGAGGAAGAAGAGAAAGGGGCGTGCGAGATACCCCAGCCCAGTCCCAGACCGCACCGTTATTACTAGCGATAAATCGCCACATTTAATAAGAGCCACGTGCGAGCTTCCGCCACGCCATCCAGAGAGACGCGGGTGTTCGCATAGGATCACTGTAAGGTCGCGAGTGGGGTGCTTTTGCTCGAGAAACGACAGAGTGGTCCCAGAGGGTAAGATAAAGGTGGATTGAAGAAGAAGAAGAAGAAGAAGAAGAAGGAGAAGAAGAAGTGGAAGAAAAAAGGTGAATCATCTGCAAGAGTCGCAGGTTTCCTGGCCTTCAAATCAAATGCGATATAGTTCCGAGGTATTTTATCTTTTTGCAATTTATTCAAGATATTTTAGTCTTTTTATTAAATGACCAAATCCCAAAGGATTGTCGCGTATTCAATTTTTGAATCATCATTCCTTATTTTTTTCAATTACAAATGATTAATTTTTCGAGAGTTTGGGTGATACGAAGAGTTATTTCAAACTATTTAGAATCTCTCATGAAATTATGAGAATTCATCACATTTTTTTTTCGTATACGTTCGTGGTATTTTCGTCGCATCAAGCGCAGGTATATACTATTGCACCAGCTCAATTTATCTCTTTGAGATTGCAGTGTTGAGGCAATATGACACAATGCTCGCCATGACGTATTGCGTCGGTGGGATTCTTGAGCACAGTTGTTCACGTGCGTCCTTGTCCTTTCATTTATATCCTCTTATCGTCGGACAAGACGATTCGTCTTGAACATCAGGTTCTAAGCAATAACTGCTATACCGAATCGTATAAGAAGGAAAAATATAGAGATAACTTTTTCTTGAGGCCAATACAAAGGATTCCCATTTTACAGATCTATTTTTTTCCAAAAAAAAGAGGAAGCAGTCGTTGAAAAAAAAAACATCGTAATTTAGATAGTTCAGTAAATTATATTGATCGAGAATAAGGATATTTATTGTTCTTACAGCTAAATTAAACATTGAATTAAATTGCTTTATAAATCAAATCATATTTTACACTTTAGGATTCCGGAATCTGCGGAAATTCACGCGAAAGACATTCTTCGATGAATAATTATGCCGAGATGTGTGAGAATTGATATCGTTTCATTTGCTATATATATATATTTTTTTTTTTTTTTCGAAGGCCATTTCACGAAGACTGGGTCTCGTTAATCATCCAAATCGAGTCACATCTACTATTTCAGTTTCTACATTAATTGAGAAACAGATCGAGCCTCTGTATTGATATATGTATTGTAATTATCGAGATCAATTGAACACAGCATAAAATTGTAGCAATCAATAACGATAATTAAATTTGATCTCGGGGTAGAAATAACAAGCCCGTACCTATATTTGTTCATTGTTCATGTACCGATACGATCGCTTTGTATTCCTATCAGCCTCGGGCTTGTCCAATATATATTTTTAATTTTTTTTTATTGAGCATATAAAATTAGTTTTATATTCAGGAACCGTGTAATATGTATACACTGTGGACAGAGCTTTCCAGCATTTTCGATATTCCATCAATCGTTAACGACGTCGAGTTCAAATACACAACGTAATAGCTTTTATACCATTTTTATTGAGATTTTTAAATATCCACTCTCTCTTTCTCTCTCCCTTACTCTCTTTATCTCTTTCAATATAGTTAAAAGTGAATACATTGATTTAACATTTAAGCGTTGCAAGAACCAATGTTGATAAAATATTTATCTTGAATTCATTATAGGAAATAATATTCGGATTTATTTCACCCATCGATATAAGATAAACGTCCCAGTTTCAAACTCTGCTTTAGTTTTAGATCCTTTAAATACACATACGAATTTAATGAGCTATTGGAAGGGTCCAAAAATTGTATTTTCAGCTGACTATTTATACAAAAATATTTTCTAATTAAACAATTGATGTTTTACGTGTGATGTATTTCATTCAAAAAATTTCAAAATAATAGCAAAAATGTATAACGAAATGATTCCACCACATTCGATCAATTATCGTAATATGACATTCAATATTCTTCACAGTTGATCATAAATGGGAGGTCTTACTTTATCATAATTCTCAGTAACAATGTTTCAAATCTCAAACTAAACTAAAGTTGCTTATGGAAACATTTTAATTCATGCATAATCGAAAATAACCAAATTATTTTTTTCCAAGTTTATTACAAACGACATACGTCATTTTAAGACATCTTAACTCTAGAATTCGTGGAACGAAGAAGCTTCTTACGATATAGTGGTTGTCAGTAAATCGATTTTGCTGCTGTGGTAGGTGGCCTCGGGTGTACGATGGATGTAGGTCAGGGGTTGAAAAGGGAAGTATAAATTTGCAGGATCCATTCGATGACGCATGAAGCTATATTTGGATCAAAATACTTTTGCCGAAGAATGCCAGAATAAAATACTATAATAAGTATATGACTGAAAGAGCAATGGCAGTACTTTTTTCTTTTATTTATATTAACTGACAGCTCGAGAGCACACGTAGCAAAATTATCATCGAACACATTTATAGCGTGCTGCATCTTTTCTTGACGTGGCCTGTCGCAGTATCACCGTTGACAATATTGCATTATTAGCTCCAGGCTAGATCCTACAGCAGGTAACAGTCCGACCTCCTTCATCGCTTATAACTATTGCGATCTTCACATGTCCCTGGTAACTATATAATATCACTATATATAAATATACCAGGATGATTATAACCGGATTGAAAACTTCTGACATAGATTAGCTCGATGTCGAAGTGCACGCAAACGCCTATGGGCCTACTCGATATTACTCGGAAGTTTTAACAGCAGTCACGCAATAACGGTAAAACAAGAGAGAAACGTAGCAAGGGGGAAATCGAGCCAGGGGCTTGAACGGTATCTCTCGGAAATAGTCAAGAAGATATGGAATACGTGTTGAAGTGTTATAAATACCAAATTCTCACCATGACACGCTCGGTCATATCACGTTCTACATAATAAACTAGGCACCCGAATATTGATCCACGCGGCTATGACTAGGGCTTTAGGTACTTGACTCTTGGCCTTAGGTACCTTTACCTTTGCTAGAAAGTTGGCCTTTAAGCTGGCCACCCATGGAACTTCTTAAGTAAATTATACCGAATGTGATATTTATCTTAGATTTCTTATGAAACGTATGATTAACCTTGTCAGCAGCATTTTATTTCAATCAAAGTCCAAATACAATTATCGTTTGTTGGTTTTTCAAGAATCAAACGTGTACGTTTTGTTTCTATGGCATATTAATAATACAATTGAAAGTCTTGAATCAACTGATTTATTCAGACTATAATTGCTCATATAATCCCACCTGATTTCTCCATTCGCTCTTTTCCCCTCCCATTCTCTCTACGTCTGCAATTTACTTTTCCTTTTATGTACCCAATTCTCTGGGCTTGTTGCATACATATGCTTCTTTCAACAAGCAACTCCATATAGTTTCCAAAAACTACCCCTCTCTGTATCTCCTATCCTATTCCCAACATCCCACGCGATGTCACCACGAGCCCACGGCGATATTACGCATACATAATTTAACGTGCTGCGAACAAATAATAAAGTTTTTGCATGCTGATGAGTGGGGTTAGTCGAAGCAACACTGATTTTGGCTGGCATTGTATAACCTCATGCATGCAGCCAACCAGCTACGACTGACACTCATACATTTTCATTCGAGTTTCTACCCTATACGATAGATGTATGAAAGGTGAAAAGGTCTTGGCTCGTTTGAGCTTTCCTGTTGGACAAAAGTAAAAGTTCTGCTCGCTGCAGTTCTGTATTACTGGGATAGTTACATCATCGAATTATATGATAAAGACAAACACAAAACATCACGTGAATGAATCGAGTGCATTCAACGATGATACTGTAAAAAGAAAATACTCAATAAACGTTAATAAATATGTTGGTTTTTTTTTTATTGAATTGAAACATTGATTTTTTTATTTCACTCATTAATTAAATGAAATGTATGGAATACAAATTTGTATTACTACTACTTTTCAAGTATACACATTATGAGTGCGGGCGTTATACACTACAGAAGATGCTCAACCTCTCCGTTGGCAGTAATGTAGGTCAAGTCTGACATGCCAGCGTTTCTTAATTAATTAACTCTTTGCTACAGTGGAATAAGAATAAGGTAACTCGAAAAGAAAGGAGACATGAAAAAGAAGCCAAGGGAGATGGGAACAAGTCCGGAGTGTGTAAAAGAAGAAAGCTCGAGTAGCTCTTCTACCGGTTCGGTCGTTGGGGAGGCTGAAAAGAAAAAGAGTTGAGATGGAAAGTACAAAATGATTCGTTGAAATTAGAAATGGACGAGACTCACGACGGGGAATATTTATATTATATTATACAATAGATGTGACTGATGAGCAAATTTGAAAAATTTAACAAATTAAGGTTCTTAAAGATAAAATTGAAAATGAAATAGAAATAAATCAAAGTTTTTAATAGAAAAGAGTCAGTAGAGTAAGCGGTGAAATGTTGAAATTGATTAATAGTTAATCATTTTAATTTCGGGAAAATTATCGATGTTATTACATATTCGATTATTTTTAATACTTCGTGGGAAAATAATCATTTTGACTCTACTTAATTAATTATTATTTAGTTTTTTATGTAAATTCTAGACATTTTAATTCGAAGGATATCATTAAGTTGTTTCAAAGTTGGTGACCCAAGTCCAAATAAAAAAAAAAGGTTGCTTGTCTCGTTGTTGGTTGGTGAATTCGTGTGAAAAGAAGTAAAGCATAGAGAAGTGGGTGCAAAGAGACGTGAAATGACGATGCAACGACCGAGAAAATAGCGGACAAACACAGGTGATGGGTTGGGTCAAGAGGTGGCTAATTGAATGTTGGAGGCGCACAATCTTGTGTTCTCCATTTGTCATTCTGTTGCGTGAAAAAAAAACCATTCCTTCTCTCTTTTTTATTCGAGTATACACTTTTCATCCTCTAACCCACCGTTTCACTGTCACTCACGAACTTTAGTGTTATCATCCATACCTACCGACATTCCTTAGTCAGGACCCATTGAAATCACAGGATAACGTCCATACATGCCGATTTCTATTGAGACGATTTGATCTAACTTTGAATCTCCTCCAAGTTTCCAAACCATTCGAATTTCTGGTCTCGAATCTTCGCCTCCATATCTAACCAGTGCTAACATTCATCCCCGTAATTTTTCTCATGGATTCAACTTGGACAATTTTCAATTGTAAAATATGAGATCGCAGGATATTCGCTCGGTGACTTTTTAACCTGTGCAGTTTCTAAGTGTTATCCTGACATTCATTCAATTGATTCCTTCATATTTCAAAGTGTATACTTTAATTATGTAAGTACTCACAAAATAGTAGAGCCCGGAAATACGTGGTGAATTGCATCTTGACTTACCTGCGAAAGAAAAAAAAAGAAAGTAAAGGTTCAGCTCGAAAAATATTCATATCGCAGATATTGAAAAATAATAATCCTATAATGCAAGTATATGTTATAAAAATATCCACTTCAATAGATGATTCAATTGAGTGCTCCACTACATAGTAGTGCATATTGAACGACTGTATCCTTATGGAAAAAATCAATTCAATTGTAAGCTCATTCCATGTGAATTAAAGCTTATTCCAGCCAACAATTTCACTCTAATCAACCTCCATTCGGCAAAAATTAGGAGCGCAGACTTCGGTGATGAAGATTACTCGCAGGTCGAAACGGAAGCATGGAACAAGAGCAGGCCGGTGGAGGACTGTGTATGGTTCGTCCTCTCCCCCTCCTTCTCCTGTTCCATCTTTTCCAAGATCAGGTCCTTCAGTCGTTTTCTTCATTCAATTCCGTGGCATCAATTTCTGGTCAATTGCTTCAAAACAGGATAGGTGATGAACGAATTTCGGCATCATTTCCGTAGCTGAAGATCCACCGATATGAGTTTGCTAAATGACAATGTTTCTAAAAAAATGCAAGGTAAAAAGAAAACGAGTTTTGTCAATGAGCAGTCACACAAGCGTGCGTGCAATTATGCTAAAATGACTTATAATGAATTAAGTATCTCCCATCGTTACAATTTAAGAGTCGCAGTACATCTGATACTTATCAATCTAGGCGATGAGACAATTGGTTTATTAAAGATTCCGGAGATAATCATTCAGCTAGTTCTTCACTTTTCTCATTGCTCGTATAACAGTGATGCCTTTGCCTCATCTGCAATTCATTTTCCGTACGAATTTACAGGCGTAGACGAGACGAGTAGGAGTGAGAAGCAGCAGAAGGAAAGAAGAAGAAGAAGAAAAAGGAAGAAAAAAAACAGAAAAAGATGCGCCAGATGTAGGAAGAAGAAAGGAGAAACTTGCTGGCTTGGAGGTATTTGTTATGCGTGAGTGGCAACCAACTGAACTAAAATTGCGGGGAGAAGAGAAACATAAGGATTGAGCAGCTTCGTCGCAGTCGTTGTCGCTCGGGTGAGAATGTGGGAGGGAAAGGAAGGAAGAAAGCAGTGTGGCCCGAGGTAGACCAACGTCGCGACGAAAGTATAAACTTCGGGAAAAGTCTGTCTTGCGGGAGAATAAAGACAAAGTTTCGCTCAACACTCAGTCGGAGAAGAAGCTCGGCTATCGAGGAACTTGCATTAACGAGTGCTCGTCGTGGCCAACTTCTCGCGAGTAACGATTGCGGGACAATTCTACTGTTTTCGGCCTTCAAATGAGTGTTTTCAAGTTGCATTATATAATATCGATTTCCTATTGTTGGGATATCAAGAAGGTGATTACATCGCGACAAAATAATTGTTCTACATTTTGTTTATATCCTTTTAGATATTCAACATCGATAAATTTAATTGATGATCCTAAATCAAATTAAAACATTTGTACTAGACGATAGAAGAAGAAAAATTTTTTTTCTTGCACAAATAAATTATTCTTGAAAAAAATACTGTACTGTTAGGTAATAATCCATAGTCGTAGGAGCATGACAAGTTCTCATTAAAAAAAAAATTTAATAACTTCCATACAATATGAGAATTTCTTTTTGTCCTGTGACAAGACTATGGTGACTGTCTTTATTGCAGTTATATGAAATTAGCTGGAAGTTGGCTAAAAAAAATGTATGCCCAATTATGGAATAATGCCCAGCATCATTGGATCATTATGAAAATCAAGTGATTTTATTTGATTGCTGAAGCTAAACGTCACACTTTGAATGGTGATAATATTGATGTTAACAACGATACACATGATAATAACAATAATCATAAAGAATCGCACAATATATAACACATAATTCTGACGCATTAAATCACATGTATAATGCTTACGTGAAATGAGTACATATGTGGTTATACACACGATAGCATGAAAAGAACTGCTGTACTAAGAGGAACAGTGGCAGTAGTTCGAAATCAAGAGTTACGCTTAGTTCGTGGGCCGCGTATCTGAAGACGACCCTCAGAGAGACTACCTGAGAACCTAAAAGTTTTAGTATGAAACTCGAACGAAAAAAAAAAAAAAAATGAACGTAAAACCCAAAAAACGAAAAAAAAGGGGCTAGAGGACGAAGATTCTCGCGGGAGTCACGTAGGTGGTTTATGCGCGGAACCACTCATGCGGCATTTCTCGCAAATTAACTCTCCCCTCATCCTTCGTTTTTGCCCTTATCCTCCCTTGTCGTTTTTATGAACGTGACATTGAATCACCTATTTTGTGTTTTATAAAAAGAAATAATGAATTTCTCGTATTGATAGTATGGGAGCAGAAGATTTATTGGGAATTGACAGATGAGCTTAAGAAATATGAAAGAATAGTGCAAAATAACATATAAAAACATATAATAGTAGTTTGATTGAAGAGCGTCAATCATTTGTGTTTGTTTGCTGATTTATACACTACTACAATTTCATCAATCTATACCTAACCAAAAGTTTACTCTGAAGTTGAATCAAAAAATGTTTAATGCTGCTGTTACGCTACCTACCTTAAAATAAATACTTAAAAAATGGTGCCAGAAATCTATTAATGATACAAAATCTTTGACCATTTCGATAAGAACTTTAAACACATCCTAAAAAAAAAGGTTTAAAGATGAAGAATTATAATGAAGATATTTTAATACAAATGGTTATGCTTGTATAGAAAAGATCAAACAAAAACTATCGTTAGGGTACAAACTAGGTCGAAGCCATGGCTTCCTTGTAATTTTTCAAGATTTAGTGATTCTTTTTATCTTGTATTTTCTCCGGAAAAAAATGAATAAACGAATTTAATGTGAGTACAAATATTGTCCATTCACTTAATTTCTTTCAACAGCACCGTACCTCTTCACTTTTCTTCTCTTTCTTGTCATCAAACATCATGTGAAGGTATGCTCTTTTGAGTATCATACCTCTAGCCTATGATTTCGCGCAACTTTCTTTATTTCGTCGTGAAAGTAGCGCGTAATCATTTGTCATGAAACTTGCTAGGACTTTTTTTTATCTTTGACCGGTTCATGTGCCAACGAAATATTAGATGCCATCTTGACCGCCTCGTACTCTGGGCAGTGAAACGAGTCGACTCGACTCGTCCTTTTCTGGGACCCTATCCGTCGTCCTCGTATAGTCCTCATTGTGACAAGCCAAGTAAACTGCAGAAGAAGAAAGAGGCAAAAGGTAATGTTCACTTCGTTTTGCCTTGCTCGCTGGATATATATACCATTACTACTTGAAGCGTTCCCGTGATATTTCACCATCATTGCTATTAAAGGCCATTTCGCGGATGAAGAATAACGACACGTCCTTCGCACGAACGTAAGAATAGCAGAAGTGGTGAAAAAGAACCCTCGTCTTTGGGGGTTCAGCCTCGAAAAGGTCGGTATTATTTTCATCATGGAGAACCGAAAGACCATCTGATCTTGCTTGACAAATTATGTTAACGATTCATAAGATTCTCACCATTAAAATAGAAATATCAAATTTAAAAAAAAATTGTCTAATATACACTCTTCCAAAATCATGACATTCACAAAAGACTTATTGAACAATCGACCTTCTTTTCAATGGCCAATGATACCTTTGGTATTCATTCTTCCGTCCATATATACTTTGAATCATTTTCAATTTTTGTTCGCCTTCATTGTAACGTCTACCAATACCAAAACAATGTTTTCAGAAACTAGAAGCTTCGCGATTTGACTTTAAACACAAAACCACCAAGAATACACTTTCTTGAATATTAAAAGAAGAAGAAAAAAGAACATAGAAGACAATAAAAGAAAAGAATGGAAAAGCATCGACGCGTTCGGATGGGAAGAGGCAGAAAAACAGTCGTGAAAGAAAGGTAAAAGTGTGGATGTATATATAGCCGATAAAAGAGGAACGAAGATAGTAAAAGTACTGTCTCGACTATATTCGTTCATTCACAGCGTAATATCCACTCCCGCTCTCGTTTTCCTCGCCTCTCTCGGTCTGATGCTCGACTCCCATCTTATACTCGACAGTTGATATTCAGAGGACGTCGACCAATCTACCGTTGCTCGCGGAATCTTGCGCAGGTGTTGGAACGATACGTTGTCCCGATACTAGTGGATAGAGAGAAGGAGGAGACCAAAGTCTCGAGTATAACGAGAACGAGATGGTGGAAAGGGATCTTCGACCGCCCAAGATTGTGAGCTCGTGGGCAAAGAGGCATTAGCATGCTCCAACTGGGTGCTGTGCGGTTATCAACAGTGGATTCTGCATCGCGTGTCTTGACTGCCAACCGAACTACCGGAATACGAGCAGTGCCAATGTTAGCTGTCCATTAAAGAAACCAGGGCACAGCTAGTAGCCGGTACAGTCTAAAAAGGTCCCTCGGAAACTGACTAAATTACCGGACCAAACCACCATTCGAAAGCCTACTCTCGGTATAATCACTGTTCATTTATTTTTCCAATATTATTAACCTAAATTTTAATGAATTCTCCATAATGACTGAAGAACGAATAAATTTAAAAAAAAATTTTTTTTTCATTCATATATTTAAAATTGAATTGTTGGTTTAAAAAAATA
>JABMBV010020971.1:0-16520 GCA_018906735.1 Mesochorus sp. PSUC_FEM 10030011
TTTTTTTTTTATTATTAAAATATTAAACACCATTGAAACACATAAATAATTATTGAAAAAATACCAATGTGAAAAAAGAAAAAAAAAATGAAATGCAACTTTAAATGGAGGTAAATTTATCCAATTCGCAGGGGCTGATTCCAGCATCGAATGGGACTACCAAAGCGTTTAAATTTAATTGAAGAGGCAATTTGAAGCGTGAGAACGTACCAAAGTGGAAACCAGGGCAAAGTGATAGGCAGACAGAGTGAAAGGGAGGCGTGTGACGAAGAGAGAGAAGAAAGCTCGAAGAAGCGCGAAGAAAACAGGCATAGCACGCGATCGAATAGCAAGGATCTAAGGAATAAAGAAAAAGAGAGAGATATATATAGAGAGAGAGAGAGAGAGAGTGAGAAACGTGGATAGGCAGACAGAGGTCGAAATTGGGGAGGGGAGTAATTCCGAACAGTACAGCGAGGGAGTTCTCGCTCGTTGTGACCGAGAGGTATAGAGGAAGGAGGCAAAATTTATTATCGCGTCAATTAGAAATTGATGGAACGCTCGTCGATAATCGATTTACGATCGAATCGCCCCGCCTCTCTCGCCAATATACGTCTCTCGTGTGTACTACTATATACGAGAGATCCACCTGCTTTTCGCTGCACTAACCCTCGTGTTGCTCGTTGTCCATACATTCCCTCTCGAGCTCATCTATTTCACTTCGTTACACAATGGAAGAAGCCAGAAAGGGAATCAAACGAGAAAAAAAAAGAGGGAAAAAAATGTGTTGGCGTACAACACACGAGAGTTCTGTTTGTGCCAATACGATGACGAGACGCGCCCGCGGCACTCTCATCCTCATCGCAATACGAAAAAGAGAGAGAGAGAAAGTTTCCAAAGGGAAATTGTGATTTCGAAGCAAAGAGCGAAACGATAATCGACAACGTGTACTTTCTTATTCACTTGTATACTCGCGCATTTCCTACCATAAGCTCTGGGAAACCTTTCGATTTTGCACTCGCTCCAAAGTCAAAGGGATCGAAATTTCATTGATTTATTCAAGTGAATACTTATTATGCGAAAACGGATAGAGAAACGTTTTTGTGTGAGAGCAAGAGTAAAAAAGAATGATAGAGCATTCGTTCTTATACCCTTAAACGAAAAAAAGTGTCATAAAAAACATAGAAACATTTTTTTAGAATATTTTAATTAGCGCCATTCGAAAGAGCACATCATAAAATTATAGGGTACAAGTTTAAAAAAAATTATTTCATTCCATACTTAACGAAAACTAACCCCAAAGTTCGAGGTACCTGCGATACCGTTTTGCCCGTTAATTAGTTAATCTCGAATATAATACAGTCGAACTCGTGTATTTTTAACCTATCAGGACCAAGCACACATCGTATATTTTGTATTTTTGTAGTTTTCGTATTTTTTTTTATTTTTAAATTTTGACAAGTGCTAGATGAAAAGAAGAAACTGAAAAATTAATAAAATAGATAGAGCTGAAAATTCATAACTTGAAAATATCCAAGTTTGACTATATACATACAACCCCAAACATACAATTACGTGTTATCGTATCGCGTTAATGTCAGTGTAATTTCTCATCCAGTTGTATTATCGCATAATTATAATATATATGATATGCTCTTGGTTCGCCCCTAATCAAAATTTCGTGTGCCTGTTTTCCCTCCATTTGCTCGTAACGAATGACAAAATTTTCATGAAGCGTTACAAAACGATGAGTGATACAGGCTTCTCGAGGCATGACTTCTCGTTCGAGAAGTTTCCTTGTTGGCTCACTTAGGTTGGTCGCGCGTGGCGAGCACCTTGCTAATTAGAAAACTTGGTGAACTCGAGGGAGGCGGTGAAGTGGAAAGCGAAGCGAATAGTATAGTTGCAGAGGCGTCACGAAAATTTCGCGGATAGACGAATATTCGAAACATTAAGTTGGATTTCTCGTACTGACTAACGAGCTGCTGGTTCGATAAAAGTTTATCTTTTAGTATATATTTGAAGTACAACCGGTACAAAATAACTTGGAAGATAATAATTATGGTTGAACAACAATACGTTTTGCTCGTTCCAATAATTACTTACATATACGAAGTTTATACACGAAGAAAATGGCTTCGTTTTGGTTATAAAAAAAGTGCCATGCTCTCATATAGAATTTTCATGAACAATATAAAAATTACGGAGATTAAGACAATAATTATAATGAAAGTAATTTATATAACTTAATTTTTTTTTCTTTATTTATGTTCTAAGTATTTCATGTGAATGAGAAATTTCTAAGGTGCATGAAAACAATATTTACTTTCGTTTTCAAACGTGTACCAACAAGAAAATCACCAATGTTGGAATACACAGCCAATGTTTAGATTAGTATTAGGCTACCGAGCGTAAGAAACATTCGTCGATCCCAAGCACGGGCTAGTCGGTTCGTCGATATTTAACCAACGTTTTGATTAAGCATCGAAAAGCGGTTCAGTATCCAGAAATAGCATAACATCTGTTTACCACTGGCTGTCGATGGTGTGTGAACCGATGCTGGCGCCCAGAATTGAGGCTAGACATGCATTTTGTTGTGTACCTTTCATAATGAGCTGTTACAATTTATATCTCAATATTCTTTGCTCTTTATTGGGTTCAAAGTTGATTGGAAAAAAATATTTTGCTGGGTTTGCAAAAACTTTTTGACTCGTAATACTATATTGATAGTTTTTGAGCGTTGAAAGGAATTTGTTTATACTCGTCGACTTAAAAATTGGGACTAAGAAAATATATGCACATCCCCTCTCTTTCTCTCTCTTCCCAACTTTGTTACCTAACTGTAGACTTTTTCGTGAGCCCTTCTGCCCATGAACTAGCCAAATTTATGAAACTATGCATACGTAATGTGAGTCCATGTATATGACCACCAGCCTTAAAGTGTCGTTGTGTAGTAGCAGTGATAAACTATTTTCGCAGCAAACGAGTGTACTAATTTTTTCATCCACCGTTTTTCTTTTTCGTTTTTCTTTGACATCGTATTTTGCATTAAATTAATCAATTAAAATGGCTGATAAAGTCCATTATTACACAAAAAAAAGGTCTAAGTTCTGAGAATCAGTACACTCTCGAAAATATACGACAAAATTGGCTAGTTTTTATTTCCTGGAAATTCGTTTATCGTAGAAATGCTATCCCGAAAGTCTTATTTCCATAGCAACGTCGTACAACACACACGGGTCGTAAGAAATCCTTAAACTTCTTTCCGGGACGACATGACGTACAATTTTCTTGTTTTCTTACTCATAAGAAAAAAAAGTTGTAGTGAACAAGAGCTGTTCTTATGGCAGCTACGAATTTACCGTTCAAAACCAACACTGGCGGGTAATATGATACTGTGTAATCCACGGAACGAGCTTTTATGAAACATGCTCTCTTTCTTAAGAAGTTTTATCATCATCTCGTATACGAGCAACCTTTCTCATGCGGGCTATTCGGAAAAAATTCCAAAAATGTTTACATTCTGACAAGCCCCATGGAAATATGTATACTTATACAATATATACATACATACGAGGTTTTCCACGTCATTCCAGCTTACTTTTTCTCTGACCCCGCAGCTAATTTGGTTCATTTTTTTTCATATAGTTACATAGGGAATAAAAAAAAAACACGTGGAAGTATTTTTAAAATTTTTTATAGAAATCCTATATGACGAAAAAAAATAGATGATACGCTCTTTTTTAAAAATGATGATAGCTAAAACGTAGAAACTTTTTTCTTTTACCAGATATTCGTGGATTTCTCGAGACTTAACATGATTTCAAGCACTATAATTGAACCAAATTGAATATGCAAATGCTGCTTTACTTCAGTGACCGCTCGAACCACGCACCAACCACACATCTACCACTATCGATGACTTTATTCTAATTATTATCAATTTTTTTAGGAATAATCACTCTTATGAACAATTAACGTAACAACATATATATTCGATTAGGGAAAAAATGGTTTAAGTCTCATAATCTGCGTGAGCAAATCCATGGGCGGAAAGTTGATGTGTTTATAAATTTGACAGTATTGATGTAACGTTATGTAGCTTTAACGTAACGCACGTGAAAGAGAGCTTTTATGAAGACATACATTACTGCATAGTTAAAAACGTGTAAACGCGAAGCTTTTTTTTTTTTAAGTGTTGGTTTAGTACGTGTATAAACGTTATAGCAAGTATATTTCTACCTGGTTGTAGTGTGCACATGTATCGTTGTGTGAAATGCGAATATATGCCAGGTAGTATCGGTACGTGACGGGTGTTTCTACTGGAAACTGACGCGTTCGAGAACCAACGTTTCAGGACTGCGGTGATGCACTTGCACGTTCATTCGCATATCTCGAACTGTCGGGTGTGCGCAAGAGATGCACGATCCAAAGTCATAAAGGCTATGTATATGTATATATACATATACATATAAGCCCTGTGAAGGGAATCACGTTGCACCATGACCTCCCAAGGGAAGTTATGCAGTGTGCGCTCCCTCATTTCCCAGACGACATGGATTTTCTAGGATCACTTCGTGTGGTACCTACTACGGCATATATGGGGGATATTCTGTGACTAGATTTAATACAGCATAAATTATAATCGCGTATAAACCCTTTCTCCCCCTCCCCCTCTCTATCTCTCACTCTCTCGCTCTCTCTCCCTGGTTATCTGTCGACAAAACTTAATTCCCTCGTGAATTAGGTATGGTATATTTTTTTTTCTTTTTTCGAACGAAAATCTTTTTTGCCAAGCAACACCGTACATTTGATTATGCTAAAATATGAAATTTTTGTAATTAGTCAGAAGTGGGGCACGGCCCTAATTTTTTTCGGAAATTTAATTTTATTTTTTTAAAATAAAATGCTTTAATTAGTCATAGTATCATAATTAATAATATTACGTCGGAGAAGCTTAACATTTTTTTATTTCGCCAAAAATTCTTAAATAAACACACGCGTACACTAGGGTTTAAAAAAAATGTTTTTTTTTTTAAACATGCTCAAAAGTCTCATTTGAATATAAAAAAGGTGTTTGTTAAAGTGTGAAGGTAAAATGAACGTGTGTTAGGTAGGCATCTAGCTTATATTGACTATATCCAAACTGTCGTTTCTTTTAGGATATATACAGGCAATATCTACGTCGGCACATATGTTGAGCGCACATGAATACACGTATATATTCTCGCGTATAAACGAAGGAGTGTGTAGCTGCGAATATTATACAGACACGTGTGAGAGCTGCGTTTGCCTTGAATGAAAACATTTCGCCTCACCGTTGCATCCACAGGGTTTGAAACTTTGTTGTCGGTGAGGCTCGAATAGCAAAACTTGGTTTTCAGCATCGTATCGCGCCCATATAACCGGGACCAACTCTAGAGACGCTCGCAGAGTTCTCTCCGTACCACTTGTGTGCCGACAGATTCGCACGAATCTATTTGGGCGCGTGTCTGCGCGTTCGTCGAGCTTGCAGCGTCGAAAGACGGGGTGTGTGCAAGTATCCGCGGGGTGCCTTCAGTAATGGTTCAAGTTTCGAGGTCGGCACCTTCGTGAGAGTTTCTCCACCCGGTACCCCACCTCCACCCACTTCTCCCAGTCCTCCTATGGTCTTCCTGAACGCTCTTCGTCCTTCGTAACAAACCGGAGAGTATGCAACCCGCGCGCACATGCCGCGCGGCTACCGACGGCTCTCTGGACCCGGCTGGTGCGTCGTTGAAATATTGTAATTAAAATTGTTCGTATAACCCACACCGACCCAGTCGCCAACCTCGCCCATCGTCTTTCTAGTCACCGTGCCACCTCCTCTCTAGACTCTACGCTCGTACCCATGCACCGCACGACCTTCCCTTCTCTTCCCCTTCCCCTACTCCGACTCTCTCACGTCCCAACGACCTGCCACCCGACGTTAATTTGTCGCGGGAGACCGCGCCATCTCGGGATATCACCCGCTCACCCAACGTGGCGATAAATATTCATCCCTTGTACCCCATGAGAGGGTAACTGTGCGGGATAGCCACAGCAGCCCATACTCCGTTACGTATCTTGTCCGAGGTCGTGAAACCCTTTCCTTCTTATTCCGCCTCTCAAGCTACTCCCCATATTCTAGAAACCCTTGAAGCGAACACAGTATAGAGTGAGACTGCAGTATATTTAAAAGCGCATACCAACATAGTTTCCCAATGACATTGACAGCGGCTACTATATGACTATCCTCGTTTTCCAAATGGCTTATTTTTCAATTCGTACTTCATAATGTCCATAATTATTTACGAGAGAGCTTTTTTCAAAAAGAAGGTTCAACGTTTGTAGCTAATAAGAAGATAATGTAGTAGGATCTTTCGGGAATTTAAATTACTTGATATTAGAGCGTTCAGAGGCGTACAAATGTCACATGCTTTCTTATTAAGCAGCTGGAAGCTACGAAGTAAACAACTCAAATTATTAGGGTATATTCCAAGTTTATTTTTATTGAATTCCTAGTTTCCACTAAGAAAATATCCTGCTAATGGAAAAATTCTCCATATGTTAAATTATGAAAGATAATTCATATTTAGCAACAATTTATTTGAAAACCCAACTGTTTTATCGCAAGCACTCTTCATCGAATATACTTACGAAAACCCAGTGTACCTTGGTGTGTACAAGTTGTAAGAATTCGGCAATGACCTATCAGCACTCGGTAACTACACAGTCGCATACATACTCCGTGGATTTTATTTTTCGAGGACGTGTGTATGCACTTTTTAACCTGGATTTTCATCGTCATCCACGGCTTACCTAGTATAATTTTTGTTTATTTTCTTTTCTTCTGGCTTGGTTTTAAATGCATGCATCCAACGGGAATAGCAGCACTTCTGGTTAAGCACTACTGTACTTCTCTAGTGTATACCATTATAATATTTCGGTGGAACGAGCATTAGTAATTCGAAAGAAACGGTTGTGCAAAAATACTCAACGAATACTATATACCATCGTCATAGTAGTCACGATTGTATATACATTTGCAAAAAAGAGTTATGTGTTGATGCGTTTAAAACGCGCGGCGTGACAAAATATACATTTTAAGAAAGAAAAAAAAAAGTGGAAAAACCAAATAAAGGAACAGTATCGATAAATTCTACGAAAACACCCTGCTACCCCGACAACTGTAAATTAACAAAATTTTCCGAGAAACCTCTTTCGCACGAGTTTTCCCTTCTGCTATACATTCTCCAAGCACCCACTGTTGCCTACGGCAACCATGCAACCTCTTTGCTCCGTTGAAAACCCTCCACCCTCCACCTCTTATCTTCAACAGCAAAATGGGCCTCGAGTTCTCTCATTCCTTCCTTTCCTCCCACTCTCTCTTTCTCTCTCTCTCTCTCTCTCTTTCTCATTCCTGCCCTTCTCGACACTTTACGCGCTGCAGTAGCAATTACGAACATCTGCGCGTATTCTCTCCTCCACAAAATCTGCGTATTTAGACGTACCTTATTCTAACACACGGACACGAGACGCGTTAGCACTCACCGAGTTTTAAGGCAAGCCAGAGGTGGAGCAGCCTCGAGTCGAAATAACGTCTGTGACACCCAAGTTCCTCGGGATTGCTCTCAACTATTGGCGCATCCTCCCTTTTTGCGCTATCACATTGCCATCAATTCTATTATTAAAATGACTGCTGTAAAGGATTTATTTTATTATTACTGTTTAATTTCCACTATTATTCGTTAGTTTGGTTCGTGTTATTATCACGAAAGTGTCAGCTATTATAAAAGATGATAAAAATCAATGAAATTTATTGGATCGTTCTAAGTCAATAATTACACACGAAATGATAGAAAATATGAAATACAAGATCACGTAAATAAACAAATGAAAGAATAAAAGAAGACTATATGCATTTAAAACATCAGAAATATATGTTTTTTTTTTTCATAATAAGTTTTCTTGCTGCTTCATTCGTTGACGTTTTAAAAAATGTCAATAGTTTTTACAAGAAATATTAGCCTTCATTTCAAACTGATTCACACGTATGCTTGAGGAAAT
The DNA here is from genome assembly GCA_018906735.1 of Mesochorus sp. PSUC_FEM 10030011. NCBI lineage: Eukaryota > Metazoa > Arthropoda > Insecta > Hymenoptera > Ichneumonidae > Mesochorus > Mesochorus sp. PSUC_FEM 10030011. The sequence continues at coordinate 8,047 of JABMBV010020971.1, forward strand.
TTATTTACAGTTATCAAGATTTATTGGCTGGCAATAGACGAAAATTCGCAGTGAACCTGCAATGCACAATGTTGTAGATGTAGGTGCTTTACCGTCGTCGTTTTTTACCAACAAGATACCATAATGTGTATTGGAACACGATAAAGGACGCAATAAATATTCACGTGTAGTCGCACAGAAGTAAATGATGAAAATAGAAGCCGGAGGCTGGCTGAAAGTATCGCTTGAGTAAGCACACGACACACGAGACATTTCTGGTGCTCCCTAGTAATGCTGTGCTGGTAGCTTGTGATATTCACGATCGGCTACTCGACCATTTTGTTTGTTCACTGTACGGAACGCATTTCGTGTGTGGGCGAATCAGAGGGTTAACGAGAATGTGAGGGAAGTTAAATTTACACAAGTGGCGCCATCGGACGGTTTCGAGGAAACGCCAGGCTACGAAATTCATCAGTGACAGCAACTTGTTCAACTTCGTTTTTGTTTTACTCGAAACAACAGATCTCGAGGCTTGACAAATAGTAAATAGAAAACTAAATGGTCCTCCAATACTGTATAAAAAAAGTGGCATTATTGACTTCAGCCCTCTGGAATTTTTTTTTTTTGAATAATTAAATGATTGTGAACATTCTCACCTGGGAATTTTGTATGGCACTGATTATGAATCAATTCAAGATTTGAGACATTTTCGGGAATAATAATGAATATTCGAATTTGTAATCATTGTAAACAGCGATTCCAAACATTTATCTAACATCCAGTTATTTTTCTAAAGTTACTCTCCAAAAAAAATTTTTATTGATTTTATTTTTGACACATCTTATTTATAGACAATTATATCAATTAAATTGTATTTTTATTTTCTTTTGTTATTATAATAGTAAACTCAAAGTTTATTTAATCGGATCTAAATACAATCGGAACTAATTTGACAGTTGTATTTAGGTTAATCCAAAAAAAAATCAAAATGGTAACGTGGTTTAGCACCGAAGGGTGAAAAAATAGAACAATTTTTTGAAAAAAAAAAGTATATCAATTAGCAAATTCTCAAAAACCCATTATCGTTCGAGAGAAAGTAAAGTAATGTAGCAGAGATTAAGAAGAGCCACAGAGAAGGACGTAGTATATAGTATAAGTTTGCTGACAGATACACACAGAATGAACAGGGACCCACGTAGTGACCGGCGTCACCGGACGTTTTTCTTTTCTCTTTATCTTCTCTTCTTCTTTTTCCTGCAGCACCATTTCCCGTTCGCTATCCTTTAGAGTTGTCTACAGAGCTCCTCCGCGCTTTTTTTTATTTTTCCCGTGTGACTGTCCGCGTGGTGACCGGCCATGCGATATATACGCGATCGTCGACGGCGATAACACGCTACCAGAGATGAAAATTCACCGTATTTTCGTAGTGCCTCGCTGGTCAGTGTGCTAGGTGCTGCTCGGATATCCCCGAGCGACACGGTGATGGTTTTGCACTATCCTCAGAATGGTCCGGGCATTCAGAGACCTCAACTTGACAACAGGACGAGAACTGTAGCAACAACGGGGAACCGTAGGTACAATCTACGTTGTGTACCGCCACACTAGATACACATCAGGCACAGAGTATGATCCCTGCCAGACATGGTTTGTAGTAGTTACTACGCCTGCAGGGTAGCTCTCCTCCGTCGAGAATATTCCGTGAACTCACCATCTTTTTCCAACTGTTATATTTTTTTTTCTCTGCGGCTTTCGACATGATTTTTTTTTTCTACGCGTCTTTTTTTTATACATTACTTTGTACATTACTGTTCGAACGAGAACAATTGTTTTTTCTTTTCTTTATAAATGAAAATGATTTCTATTTGGAAATTACAGAGCATAGCGTATGCAAAGCTTGCACAGTACATAAACTATCGCCAAGTCTACAACTCGAAGTTGGAACAAATTTAAATCACTTGTGTCAGAAACTGTACCGAGAAATCCGAGATAATTGAAGAGCTCCCTCGCAATGCTCCATCATATCCTCCCTCATTGAACACACAAACTACTACTTGCTATAACATACCTGTGCTTCATGCACTTCCATGTTACATATGTAAATATATATATATATAGATATGCCACTGCCTACGAGTATAAATTCTTGGATATATGGACTGTATGTATATGAACTATACCCGTAACATAAAGTGCTTTATACGTACTGGTAGAACGCATACGAAACCAGGGTGTATTACGTATGCGAGTGCCGAGTCGGCGCTCTCACCATGGCCAAAAAGGAATTACTGTTACGCCGGCTGCATCTTGGACTTCTCGTCGGAACGTAGCAGCAGCAGCAGCAGCAGCAGCAGCAGCAGTTCCTATCACTACATAGAGCTACTACCCATTACTATGTATATTTTTTTTAGCTTCTGCGATTATATACTACGCGCGCGAAAACTTCTCATTCATAAAGTGGAGGAGCGCAGTTTTTGAATTTATATTTAGTATATATATAAAATTAAATAAAGAAATGAATGCGGCACTCACCAAGTAACCTCGTTTGCTTAACGAGCTCGATGCTAAGAATGCAAGAAAAGATAGCAATATGATAACGAGACAACAAGGTGCGGTTCAAGAGGAAAAAAAAAATAATTGCACTGCCTTAAGGATTGTGCGGAAGGAACCCAAAAGCGAGACCGCAGGTTCATTCGTCTTTGTTAGGATTCACCCACTATGAAGACACCCGACATTATTAATTGTAGGCATGATTGCCCACCATTAAACTATATGTCTACGGTGGTTTCTCCTCTCTACTGCATAAGCTTTTGGAGTATTACCAAAATCAGTGACAGTTTATTAGGCGTACGATTAATTTCATGGCTGATCGAGACGCTTCCAACGAAGCTGCAATGGACTCCTTTTAGCAGTAACTCGCGTACCGAAATGTACATACGCATTTATTACGGTTATATCGAGAGACGTCTTCAACTAGCATTGGACATGATCACAGTAAATGCATGAACCCAACGCGCGCAGGAACGTTGGGACAATTTGAGCTGGTCAGCTACCTCGGCCTCGAATTCAGCTAGTAAGTTATCGACTCGTAGATTATCGTCGGGACGTGCCTCGAATACCATTATAGAGGTTCGTACAATCCAAACTGCACCGAGGGCACCCAGAGACTTGGCTTCCACATTGATGTCGTCGTCCGCTCGTTGTTAGCGGCCCCCCTTCCAACGTTCTCCGGGACGTTTGTTCCTCCGGGAGGTTACAGGCTATACCTGTCCCAGAGTATCCCACCGATGAAGCAAACTGCGGCGTTAATGCCTCCAACACCAGCACCCTTACCTATATACACTCTACGTAGACACTGTGGCCACCCGGTGGAACACTGTATTCAAGGCGCTACTTTACATACACACTGATCCGTCGCCCTTCAACGTCCACCCACTTGGTACCCTTGCTGCACCTTGACCAGTAGCATTATCACGCTTTACGGTCAACCTACGGATATTATATATACATACATGTTCTTTAGCTTGTATATATATGCGCTATCATGTGCGAAGGAACTCGATGTATAGTTGACTCTCCACCATCTACATCACCCAAGAGCAGCTTTAGTTATATGCTCTGACTATATGCATCTATGTATATATGTACATTATGCCGACATCCGAAAGCCCTTCTGACGTCTTGGTCCAAAATTTCGCGCGATGTGATATCTAACGTTTATACAGTGGTAGATATGCATTATTGTAGGTATACCGGAATTGTAAGGCACAGACACAACCCATCTTTCTCTCTATATATATATATATATATCTCTCTCTCTTTCTCTGCTGATACCGGTGTGTTGTGTCCGCTCTACGCGGTTGAGTTCTCAACAAACATCCATCAGCATCTCTAGACAGCTTGATTAGGGATATGTATTCATTGCTAAATACTGTATTACTGGTACTGTAGATGAGCGCCACATGTACGAAATATATTTGGATGATGAATGGTTGTTAAAATCAGCCTGATAATCGTGTTATGTCACTACCTTAATTTCCATCATATATATTAGATAACAAGATGCAACCGGTTTATGAATCTTATTGGATCTCAGTGGAATTTTACAGTAAGGCATCATTTTTGGGTATTAACTTGGTTTTTTTTTCGATGACTCAATAAAAAGTGATACTTCTGTAACAGTGTTGGGAATGACATCCCATGTATTTACTACTGTGGATAATATAATTTTGTTTCAAATGTACGGCGCTCCCAGCGTGTCGAATAGATCTGTCGAACAGCGTGCTGTAAATATAACGCAACGAGAAAATAGAACGAGTTGATCTACAGCGTCAATGTCCCGTTTGAAAGGATATACGCAGGAATGGGAATATGCGTGCGCTGTTCGTTCCCATATAGTGAGATTGACTGCCAGGAAAGGGATAGCTCTTGTCAGTGATACGAGGCGTTAAATTCGTGGCAGAACCGACACTCTACATTTTACAACAGTGACTGCGTGCCTAGTACCTAATATATGTGTATAATAAATGTGCAAATATATGTGCTTGCGTTAACTGGAGCTCCAGTTGCGGTTTCATAACCGATACAGAAATTATTTGCCCGAGAGATTATTACAGAATCATGGCTACATATCCTACAGCGTAGATGCAGAAAGAGTATACGTGTGAAAATTGAGAAAGAGGGAAAAAGGGGGAGAGAATTCCGATCGATGAAGGTAGAAGAGACGCACTTCGATGACGCCGACACGTTGCGTACACCTGCCGGCATTACTCTCGTTGATGCTACGGTTAACGCGAGAAACTCGCGAATTTTCGTACTCAAATTAATTTATTGAACCGGGCTATAGTAGGGAGCGATGGGAAAGGAGGGGGTTCAGATATGGGATTACTATAGCCGCGCGCAATGATAATTTTGGGGTCATATATGATAGGATATATGCATAGAGATGAAAGAGGTATTCGTAACCACCCACCCACCCCCATATGCGTTTACACCATTGGATATATATGTGATGGGAAAGCGGATTCGTGTGGAGGGTAAAAACGAGTGTTGCAAACCCGGACGCGAGGTTCAACGGTACCGATTGGATCGGTACCGAATTTATCGCCCGGCCGCGAGTAGAATAGTTGGAAATTACCTGGTAAATTCGCGTCACGCTTTTGAAAATTTACAATTTCGATTTGCCGATTGAAATATTTTCTCTCTCACTCTCTTGCTCTCGGCTGCTTATTCATCCCCTCGTTCTATCAGCCGATTCCGGGTCATTGCAAGAGAACATCGGCCAAACGCGCGAGTAAAAATCGGATATTAAAAAACGCATATAAAATCTATAGTACACCTTCGAACCAGGCGATCGAGCTGTTGGGCTCAACGTTCTCAATTGATTGATATTACGTGCGAGTTATTATGCGTGAATCATAATTTTTGCTACCGCCTTTCAGAGCCAGGGTTTTTTTTTGTTTTTTTTTTCACTCTCATGTACTCAATTTCAAATACGTTATACCGAGCATTTTTATTAAAAAAACATTTATTCACATTGTGAAATTACAAACCAAACGAGAAAGGCTTTTACCAAAAAAAACCACTATTTTTTGTTTGTTTTGAGTCTTCTATGAAAATATGTTATTTTATCTTTCTCAAAAACTTAGCTCGATATTAAAAATAAGATAAGAGCCACGCACAAATTTAACAAAAATCGAGATGTAGCAGAAATTTGAATTTTTTTTAGTTTTTTTTTTAAGCTACTTGAAAGAAAAAGCGAGAGAGATAGAAAGTGGACAAGGAGGGGAGAAAGAAAGGATTTTCGTGAATCTGCCTATTATAAAATTGGCTAAAACTCGTTTTAACAAACCGTAATGAAAGCAAATGTATATAAACGCTCGTGTTGGTGACACAAGTAGTATTGCGTGTATACGCTGAAGCACCAACATTTCCAGAATGTCGAACTGGGAATTCAACGGGCATTAGGCTTCGTTAATTTGAAGTTAAATTACAAAGCTCTGGTATATCCGGTAACCGGCAAACCGTGCACCTGCTACTGGGTTTACGCGACTGAATATGCACATAGTAACGTCAATTTTACACTTTCACATATAAATTGTACACATACATATAAATAAACGAAATATATGGAAACTTTTGGCGCTCGAGGAACACGAGAGAAAAGCTAATTTGGAGTATAATGCTGCTGAAATAATAATTACGTTAAACCGATGTTTATAACATGTTTTTTTTTTTCGTTGTAAACATTATGCGCAGAACTCAATGGTCCAGGTGTCTTTCACGATCGCTTAGATCAATTTTCTTTTTCTTCAACTCTGAACGACGAATTCTTACATGTCTTCAACCATATATATATATATTTTGCAAATAAAATCACTTATAAAAACTGCCAATATTTTATTGCTAATATCCCCTGTTTATCGTTTACGTATATACGCGTCTACCATTTTTTTTGCTTTTATTTTATCATTATTATATTTTTTAAATTTCATTTTATTCTTTGTTTTTTTTTCAATCGCAATTTATTTTAATTTTCTTTTATACCGTATATTATATTTTATTTTCTCTTTGATTGCTATTATTGTATTGCTATTTTATAGTAATTTTTTTTTTCATATATACTTTATAGCCAATATCGCTTGTTTATCGTTTACTATACACGCCAACCCATTCCTTGTATAAACCCTTACATATATATATATCTCTCAATCTCTCTTTTTGCCACGTACCGCGCAAGGCGTTATGCTGCTCTCCATTATCTCGCTCTCTTTCCTCCTATTTCTTTGATAGATTGAATAGTCGGATCTCTAGCGATCCGCAAAACTCCCTATCATCTCAAATACGAGATAAGCACACACCGGTTTTGCCTACTACTATATAAACTTCCGATGGGAGCTTTAGCATCCAAGTTTTTCCTATTTCAACGATGAGAGAAACAGAAGGAGAAAGGGAGGTTTCTTGTTCAACCACATTTACGTGGTATCACCTATAATACACATTCACACTCACACACTCACACACACATATATATATATATGGCCTTTCATGTACAAGCTGAAGACCAGCGTTATGCATATATACTATATATATATATATCGCATATGCACGATACTCGACAGCATTTCGCGTTCACCGTGGTTGCTGCTGCTGCTGCTGCTGCTGCTTGCATTATTTATGCGTTACTCAGTACTGGCGCTTCCTCTCCCTCTCTTTCTCTCTCGTCTCTCGACCGCGTTCGCGGAAATACTACTTTCGGAACTTCGAAAACTTCTGACGGAAACCACCGGGCGCGCGGCAAAGCGGAAATTTATGGATTTTGTTTGGAGTCCTTGGGTTTTCTATATATACAAACATTGAGAGGTTTATACAGGGGTGCAAGGACTCTTGTGAAAGGGGATATAGAGATTGAGAGAATGAGAGAGAGAAGAGAGAGAGAAAAAGAATACGCCAACCTCCACATTGTGATTTACGGCCATAGTCCATCGTTTATATATTCTCCGGGCGGGGTTGGAAGAAAGGAGAAAAAGACAGCGCGCGTATCGTCTCTATATATAAAAAGGGGTTACTCCCGAAAGCTCAGCTGATATCGAGTGCGAGACACGCGCCACACGTTATAAACGTGTATAAGTATAAACGACATGCCCTGAACAATTTTACGCACCGTGGCGTCTATTCGAATCATCTTTACATATACACACATACCTTTATATATATTTTTTTTTCTTTTCATACAGACATACGCATATGTACACACGTATACACATCTGCTGGATTGATATAGGAATAAAAGTCATGGAATTGCCCGTTCCTTCGAAACTATTTTATCAAAGTTTCATAAATAATGTTTTTACGTCTTATTCTACATCTTCTTCTTCTTCTTCTTCTTTTTAAGAAACAATGATGTACGTGTGGGTGAGTTGAATGTAAACCAGATTTTGTCTTATACACATTCATTTATAATGAAAAGTTATAAATACTGTTATTATTATTATTATTATTACATTGTTATATCATCATGCCCATGCTCCTCACCATTTTCGTTGTTTTTTTCTACATCATTTTCTTTACCCATTTTTCCGAATATTTTAGAAGCTTGGAAATCTTTTTCTCAAACAAATTTTGAGGTTGACTCATCAGCGAACTGCGCAAGTATTCCTTGACAACTTTATGTCGTCTCCCCTCTCCTCTTCCTCTTTCAGTTGTTGTTTTTTTCAAAGGCTCAAACATGAAATGATGGTCACAGAAAGATAAATCTGGGATGTAGGATTTGGAGGATTAAAAAAAAATCCCGAAAAGGTCGGAAGTTTGGAAAAAATAAAACAATTAGTGCTGTCGAAAAAAATGTGATTGGCTGAGATGAGTCAAGCCCGAAACTTGTTTGAGAAAGGGATTTCCAAATTTCCAAAACTCTTCAAAAAAAATGTGTAAAACGTAAAGGAAACTGTAGAAAAATAACAAAAAAATGTATTATTGTAACTTTTTTTTATATTATAAAT
>JABMBV010021082.1:0-16475 GCA_018906735.1 Mesochorus sp. PSUC_FEM 10030011
AAAAAAAAACCATAATTGACTGTGATTTGTTAAAATAATTTATTATTTAAAAAAAAGTCACTTGGCTTCATGAAAAATATTATTAAACAATTTTTTTCACATCAAGTGGGATACATTAAATTCAATATTCATTGTAAAATTCTTAAAAACACATTATTATTCGATTTTTTAACACAAAGTGTTTTTATTAATAATTTTTAATAAATGTATACTGTATTTATACAATAGAATAAATATTCGGCACTAAATGGAATTATTTCGAAAAGGGATTACCGGAATTATATTTATAATTGACTCAATTATAAATACACAAATGATTGTGTTTATATGTGTAATTAAATAATGTGTAAATAAATATTTAGTATTATCATTGACAAAATATATATATGTAAAGGTTAACATGGAAAGAAATAATGCAAAAATAAAAACTGCAATGTGACCTCGCTTCGCTGCGATAGTTTATGTTCTGCATTGTAATATTATAATATCATTGACTAAATCAAGAACTGAAGAAATGTGCTTAGAAAATAGGCACACGCGTTTATGTATATATACAGACACATTTTTTGTACGTGCGACTGATAACACCCGAGTTTTGCATCAAGAAGCAGGGTAACACTGAGAATGGCTATTTTCAAACTGTAAGGACTGTGTATGTAAATTGCAAAGCGCGACTCCCCGGAAGAGGGGTGATGAGGACGAAGAGGTATAGAAGGTGGAGGAGGACGGTGGGTAGGGGTCAGGTTTCTTGATATTTCGTTCGGCCGTGAAGGCTGTGCGGATGAGATGCGAGATGGAAGGGGAAACGTTCGCGTGAGCTCCGTTTCTCGTTCACCCCCGCAACGTCACTGATAGGAATACTGTCGGGGCTCTGTGAATTTGCATTTTTGGCGAATTTACAATTTGATTAGAAAGCCCGAGCGCGTTCTGGCGGGTTTCTCGTTGGTACCAGTTCTACATCTCGCCTATCTTGCACGCTGAGATAGTCGGATTGAGGAATGGGAATCGTCGACGATTCCTGTCGGGTGAATCCAAAGGAAGGGTCGAAGGAAGGTATGAGAGAAGGCGAAAGTATGCGGGAATGACCTAGAAACGGAAGAACGACGAGGGGTGGCGTCAGAAATGGAAGTCAGATCAATATGATGATGGAAATAAAAAGTGAAAGAGTAAGGTGGGAAATATAAGAAGTCTCTTTTATATGCGAGACTCGAAAAGTGAAAAAACTATTGTCACTTTTTTCTACATTCAAGCAGGTTATATATTAATTGAAATAAAATAATTTGAAAAAACATCTATCATTTTACATGATTATTTTTGAATTATTGTAAAAACGATGATAATTCGAAGAACATTTATTTTTAGTTCATTCAAAAATTCTTCGTGTTTAATCATTTTTTTTTTCCTTTAATTCCTGAATCGTGCTAGTATTTTTACACGTCCTTGCAACTGTAGGAGGAAAATAAAGCTTATCGGTTTACTCCTAAAATAGTCACTACGTGTTAACCGCGCATGCATGCTGAGCTCGTATTTTACTGCTGTTTTAAAACAGCGGGAACACAATGCTTACTTTTTTTTTCTTTATTTTTTTTTCTGTAAACGAGTCAGCCCTTCAGTAAAATAATTCTCAACCGTTTACTGTAAGATGCATTAAAAATTTGTCTGCAATTTATAACGAAACACTCGAGTATAGATTATAATCGAATTTTGTTGAATAAAATTAAATCAAAGAAATTGCGAGGTCTCGACACGAAGTTGTATACGAAAGAAATGTCTACGCATTGAAAAGAAATGTATGCACCACATACATATGAAAAAAAATGTATGCACTACCAGGACTATTATACTTTAGCTATAATTTTGTGTACGCATATATCGCAGCTTTTGCGTCAATAAATAGTTTCGTGTTCGAGTTATTCGTGTCGTGCGAAAGAATTACAATCAGCTTTCGGACTCACGTTTCGTATCCTCGAGGCTATATGCGCACCGCTGCTATACTATTAGTTATTTAATTCGCAATCCGCTGGATCAACCAGACAGGTCTCCTCGCTAACCCACGAGAAAGTGCACAGTTCAGGGGCTGAATGTGTGCACGAAAAGTTTTACGTTCCAGTTTCCCGTCTCTCGTTCCTGTTCCGCGTTCGAACTCCGTTGTCTCTTTGCTCGAGCTTTCGGAGCTTTCGTTTCTCTTCCGTTTCCCCTCCCACTCGGAAGTCGAACTTTCTTTTTTACCTTCATTCAATCCAGTACAATTGTAAGAGAATAAAAAGTTGAGAAATCGCAGATTGTAACCAGGATTTCGCTATTGAGAGATAATTCAATGATCAGGCATTATATAAAAGACTTTGAAAAATGAGAGGTAGCACAGAGAGACCGACAAAGAGTTTCATCGACTAATGTGCAGTATGGCCTGGCTTTTTTTTTTTTCATTAAAAGAAAAATCGATATCAAACCCCGCGAGTATTGCACGATGCCCCTTCTCCAATTATTTCAAATGCATTGCACGAGAATATATCGTGCTGCTCCTAAATCACATGAATCGCGAGATCAATATTGACAAACTGAAAATAAATTATCCCTTAGAAAATATCACTGAACGCAATATGAATGAACGGGTGTTTTTTTTTCAAATATTAGATCATCAAAATAAATTGAAATTTTGTATCTCCATAGCGAATGTTATATTAATGGAAAAAAGTTGTATGCAAAAATTCCATGTTAATGAAGAGCTTTTTCGAGTGTACGTTCTATGAATCGTGTGTTCAGAACGATATGCATCAAATAAATTTTCTCTGCGAAATTGAGGACTTTTGTCAATGATAATTAAAACCATGTAATTGGCATGTATAGCGAACACTTACGAATACATTCACGACGCAATAGTGTAATTTTGGTTACTGATAACGATAACATTTCAATCACACGAGCCAACCACGAAGAAGCCTGTATTACAGATAGGAACAGACAGGAAGTCGTGGGCGTTGTCAACCGGAAGCTCTGCGCGGTATCTCGCGAGCAACATCCGTACATTTCGGTCGGAATACGATGTTGCTACGAGGGCAGGAAAAAGCTGTCTGGTGGCGTTGATGATGCTCTCATCATTCACGGAAACGAAAGCGAGAATCGACTTCCGGCCCGATTAATTAGTCGGTGGTGTGAATGGACTTGTAATGAATGAGATTTTTTTTTTTCACGAATACCAGGAATGGAAAGAGATAATTGTTGTTGTTTTATTTTAAATATTTTTTTTATGTTTTGGAATCAGGAATGATTTTATTTCAATGAGAATACTTAATTCTGAGCCACTTTAGCTCAGACCACAAATATCTTCCGTGGTTTTCAATTCGCAAGAGATGTCACTTGAAATTCGGCGGTCGTTCGTCTCGAAACCCCTCCCCGGTATCTTCTTTTTCCAACCCCTTTCGTTCACTCCCAGCAGTGCCATCCGTGTCTGCCCCTTTCAATGCTCTCAACCACCATATATATTATTTACTCTTCTTTCCGCTTTTCTCTTCATCCTTTCGAGTATTTCAACGACGCGAAATTCAACCCGCAGCTAAAAAAGTATCTAATTATCGCTCGAGGGTCGGCGACATCATCCGTAATCCTTTCCAAGCGCAAGTGTCTTTTCATATATTTTTCTCACAATCTTATATTTTGTTCAGGATCTCGAATATTCTCAATAATTATTAAAGTAAAAATGTAGTCTCGCTTTATAAATATAAGGCCTCACATTGTCCATCATGATAATATTGAAAATTGAAAATAAACATTGTATAAATTCAATTAAAAAAAAAAAAGAAAAAATATATTGGTTTGCACAATATTAAAATGATGGAAAGTTTGCTTCTTTTTAAATCCTATTCTCGAATTATTTTCGTTTTTTTTTTATCGGAAAAATGCAATATTTTGTATTATAGACTTTACGCCAATTAGTGAAAAACTTCACAATACCACAAATGAAAAGAAAAAAACTTGAGCTATATCCCAGTTTATAACTCTACATTTGTAGTCGAGTTGTTACGACCTTTTTTTTTAGTAGTAAATATCATATATATATTTCGATATTAGTTATACAAGTATGCAGATAAATATTATACAGTAATGTGTTCAAAAGACTAGTTAGAAACTAGTACAATTTATAAATATATAAAAGAATTTCAAAGTTCGTTCCAAATCACTGATTATTTAATGTATATATTTAAGGCATGGCAGACAGTGCGACATGTAAACTGCACTGAGTATACACCTGTTGTCGACAGTAGTATTACGTATTGGAGGGAGGAATTTACCGAGGACAGGTCAGCATAGTCCATTATCATATGAGACATGGCAGTAAACGAGTGGGCTCTTTGCCAATATTCTGCCTCCACTAAGTTTACGCTGAAACAGTTGTTGTTGTAACAAAGTTTATACCAAGGAACTCAACATATGTACACGTCAAGATGTCGCCAGCCATAATAACGAATCTTGAGAACCGGTCGTGTAAATAAAGTAATAGAAAAAAAGAGACCCTCGTTGTAATTGAATAACATAAGCCAAGGGTATGTAGCAGGTTATGTCCGATTATCATATCGAGGCGCATTTTATAAATTGGAAAAAAAAAATTTTAAACAGTAACCAATAAAAGGTACATACTAAAAACGTTCTTGTTAAAAATAAGCTCCAAGCTTAGATAATTTAAAAATGAGTCACACTTTTGATGATAAACAAATTTGCGAGGGATGAAAATAGTCAGTCACGAATCTAGCAATTAGTGGAATATGATTAATTATTTGTGATGTTCAATTAACTCGATAGTGACAAATAACCTAAAAATGTATAATTTATGAACTGTCACAAATAATTCGGAAGGGCTGAATAGATATTACATTCATCGACAGAGCGACAGTTCGTTGAGTGATCTATATATGAGCCAATTTTTCTTCAGAGTCGTTCGTGTTTCTGCATTTATGAACGCCATCACCCCAATGCGTAAAAGTAGCGTAATATATTTATACACATGTTCATATCCACGAAATCGCTAGCCAGCTTCTCATCCGATGCTTATTTCTGTTTGTAGTATACGTAGGAATGCATTTGTGTATGTAATTTACGTTTGCAAGAATCGGCAAGGGCTGCGTGTTGAGGGCACATTCGTCAGGTCGAATATAAGGGTGAATACTGGGGTGCTCTTGTTGGTCGGTTCTAATATACTCATCCCATTTGCGTGGTGGAGTAGAACATTGTGTACATATATTTATATACCAAAGCGATTCAACGTTACTGATGTGTATGCACGCTTGGAACTCTTGTGACGTGGTGTGTAACCTATACAGCTCAGAGATAGATAGGATCTTGCGGGTACGGAGACGTATATGTAACCGTCGGCTTTGAATTAACCAGGGAGAATTTTCAAAGCCACCACCAAGCTAAGCTAATGTTTGGCTCTCGCTTTTGGGAGTCTCGTGAACTCTCGTGTGATCTATTATTGCCGTCTTTCGTACCCCTTTGTTTTTCATCGCTGTGCCTCGAGGATATAAATATATGTAGATTCATATATGTATATATCACATCGCGAGCTACTACGAAACTTCCCAGACTTCAGACGAATCGAAGGGAGGATTTCGAGCGGAAACATTGAAATACGTTCACAAGGAACACGTCGTTTGTGTTCATCTGCATACTTTGCTCAGCGAAAAAAGTAACCGGTGTATGCGATGCAGGGAGAGATGGGAGGAGCAATAAAATCAATTCACAGTTGTAAGTAATTCATTGTAATACCTAAAGATAGTCAAATGTAACTGCATTTGAAATGTCCATCAAAGTTGAACTGCAAATGATGCCAGAGTTTCGTCAGGCCACGATTTCTCATCAATTTATTATTAAATGCTTTCAAAGATTATTATTATTACTTTGGATATCAAGTTTAAAATGTCGTGTAAGTCGCATTACCGCACGTAAAGTTTCATTACCTGAAGATATCCGATTCCTTTGAGTCCTACGATGGAGTTCAACTTCTGTTTCGATAGTTTTATACCTTGCCATGAAGATACGTATGTTGAAGAAACTTGGGAGAACAGTTGAGGCTCTTCGAGAACATTTCTAACAATTGGTTGTAACACTGTATAGAAATTCTCCGTTTTCATTGGATGACAACGAGTTCACTGATGTACAACTTCAAAATGTTCAAGATATGAGAGATATGGATTGTCTTGTACGCTGAAAATGATAGGAGTAAAGCTAAGGTGCAAAAGATAATTGAAACACTAATGAGATTTTTTTAAGGTGGTACAATGCTAGGTTCAAATAAGACACGATAAAGATGATCGTGACGAGTTTTTGATGTTTCGAATGTTGTGTATTTCTTTACATGATTATTTTTTTTCCAAAGGAGGGTAAAGGAAGTGGATTCAGGCAATTAATAATAAAGAGGAATCAAAATATGGAGCAGCAGGGTCATAGGCAAGAAGACGATAGGATTTGAAGCCAATGAGGTAGTAGACCAGTAACAATCTCAGCTTGGGAGCTATAATATCGGGCAATAAACAAAGTTTGCATGTTCCATTATAACCTAGAGTTAGCAATAGTTCGCGTGACTGCTTGCACTACGTATTTATTAGGAATGTGCAGCTTTTGTCAGTCGTATTATAAGTTGATGATGACCGAAACTCCTGGTCACGGGGTCATAGAGTCTTGATATAAATGGGTAATGGCAGAATATATTACAAGCAAGTTGAGAAACGTTGAGAATCAATTGAGGAATTTAAGCAAGTCACTTGGAAATTCAAATGAGAAATGTCGAAGTGTAAAATTTGTGATTATATAGGTCATTTGTGAAATGTTGTACTATTTACTATCGATGAATACTCGAAAAATATTCGGGCCCTTCCAACTGCAAGAGTTTGCTATCACAGTGTAATATTCTTCAAAAATATTCAGAACAACGTTAATTATTTACTTGGAGGACTTTTTTCGAATTTTAATTTCGAACGAAGTAAATAATTACTGGGAAAAATATATATCATAGCTCATGGATCCTAATATAACTTTTTCTGAACAGAATATACATACATTTATGAAATTGAATATTTTTCACGCTGTAAGATGAAAAAAGTATTGAATATTTCATTGCAATTATAATTTCCTTGACGAGGAAAACTCTTGGTGAACTTTGTCACAAACTCAATAAGAGCACGTATATTTTTTGGTATAAAGAGTCAAGAGGTACAATATGCAGCCAGGATACACTAAAATTGTGAAGAATTATCGTGAGGTGGTTCAGAAAATCGGACTAACGGATAGGAACAAGCAACATGGAATAGAAGAATCGGATAAGGATCATGAGGAGTGGCAATGGTGCCGCGCCCAGAAAGCAGCCCCGAATCTCTTCAAGATAAAGGTCAGCGAACTTCCTACATATAAGAGGAGTAGTAAGGATGAGACGACGACCAAAACGAAAAAAAAAAAATAAAACATAGCTATACCTATTACATAGAGTGGATAAGGAGAACGAATGCGAATAAAACTAAAGGCCATTAATCAGGGTCTTTCTAGTTGTCTCTGGGGTTGCCACGGAAATAAGGCCGTGCGAAAAAGAGCGCGAAATAAAGATCTCTTTTTCAGCCGCTTTAAATCATGAGTTTATTTCGTCGGGCAAACCCAAGGACGTAAAGGTATGGGGCGCTTCTGCGAGAGAGGGTCGAGCCGGGGAATAGAAGCTTGTTGTATGGCAGACAACTCGGCAAGACCATTCCTGTGCTTTACTGGCTAATGTACGATAAATCTAGAAAAGGAGTCGAAAAAAAAACTTGGCGAATGATGCGAATAACCAATAATACATCACGTATTTTCTCCTCCGTTTTTATCTGGCTATGTGCGCAGTTTCTTTCTTTAAAACTTATTCTTATACATATGCGAGGGTGAACTGAAGTTAAAATTATTAGAAACATAAGAGTTACTTTAGACGAATAAAAATGATCGATTCAATGTATAATTTATAAAGATTATTTTTCAATTCGAAAAATCGCCAACTAACTGAATTTTTCAATTTTGCTGAAAGATATAAAATTTTCAATTTATAACGTATCGATTTCTTAATCAAGTCTCGAACGATCGTACGTAACTTCGGAGTCTTCGTGAATTCAATTAGTACCTAAAAATAGGAATATTTCTGCCACTGCGGTAAAATAATTATTTATATTTTACTTATTTCCTCATGTAACACAAATATTTCGTGGTTACTACTGCTGCCATTGCTCTGTAATATAATCAAATGGTTCAAGACTTTTCTGTAAGCTCTAAAATATTAAACCTCAGTGAGCATGCATGTCACGTTATCTCATAGGACCTATTGCGAATTTAAAAACAGTAAAAATAATATTCGAGAAGTTTTATTGACCTGAAATCCAAATTCACTTCTTCAAAACTACAACCAACCTGGATAAAATGCAGCACTATGAGCATCGAAACTATAACCAGAAGTACCCAAGCCATTTTCGTTTTATTGACAATGGTCCAGGTGAAAAAAAAAAACCATTTTTGTTATTTCGCATCATTCTCGTTTCGGCTTTAAGATCTGCGCAAAAAGATTCAACGCCCGTAACACACTGACTCCCAAGTTACCCTGTGAATGAATCAACACATTGAGACCCACATATAACCAGAGTGTATAACCTCGATCTGAGAAACCAGTCGAAGTGCAGAGCCGTGCCGAACAGCTTGAAACGAGGTCGTCTAGTGAGTACATAGGCATTGCACGTATCCAGCTCATTGCGGAGAAAGCTCGCAACCCCCGGAGACATCGAGGGTCGCACGTACTGGTTTCACGGTGACGACAGTTCGCGAACTGGTTTTGGACTCGCAGTGGGGGATCGTACAATGAGAAAGTGGGCAGGTCCAGGATATGGTTTTGCGGCATAGGATCGTATAATGCAGATATAGAGGGAAAGACATAAATGGTGGAAGGTTTGACGAGAGAACGAATGAAGCAAGATAGGGCAATAGAGTGAGCAAAAGGGTGTGAGGCATATGAGATATAGTTTTAGTAGCATATCAGGACACTAAACAACGTCGAGTGCACCAGGTGCCAAGTAACTTCCGGGATCGGCCTAAATTGGAGTTTGAGCGGCTTCGACGGAACATTCTTGTCACCATCATCGAGGCTGACGTATATCGTGTTGACGTTCTTGCCTTTGTTTAATATCTTCATTGAAAAACAATAGATATATATAAAGCAAG
This sequence comes from Mesochorus sp. PSUC_FEM 10030011, assembly GCA_018906735.1. Lineage (NCBI taxonomy): Eukaryota > Metazoa > Arthropoda > Insecta > Hymenoptera > Ichneumonidae > Mesochorus > Mesochorus sp. PSUC_FEM 10030011. The sequence goes on from JABMBV010021082.1 coordinate 9,217, forward strand.
GACAGGACAAGTATATTGAAGCCTAACTTATGGAGGGAAATACCAAAGATGGGCTTTTGGTATCAGTTGGTTGTATCGGTAAAACAATTAACTGCCAAGATTACTATAGTAGAGTCGAGATGTCTTAACTGTTCAACAACTGTATCAAGATCAATACATCGCTTTGTCTTGTTTCCACATAATTTCTCGTATTGTTCGTCACCCGTTATACAGACCTGAAGTAAAAGATGATTTGTGGAGTAAGAGCTAATGGGTGGATATTACAGAGAAATTTCTCGAAATTAATTATTTCATTTTTATTTTTTAGATGCTTCAAAACCTCATGGAATCTGTCAGTGATTTTTATCAGGCAATGCCAAATATTACAAAAAAATAAAGTATTTATATACTTATATACATCGCGAATTAAATTACCTCATATTTTGTAAAAACGCACTGGCATTTATGTCAGTCGTTATTATGCTGTGAGCATATTTATTTTATATTGCCATAATGTTTTCTATTGGTTTTTAGAACAATTCCTGAATGTTTCGGTAAATTTTGATTATTAAAAACCAGAAAAAATCCATTATTGCACGATCGTACCTTATCAGGAAATGTGGACATTTCTACTTATAATCCCATGAAAATGTAGTGACACCCGTTTCGTCCTGTATATTTTCTCGAGAATGGAGAAGGCGTTCCAACAGTCATAGTAACAGCATGAGTATAACCGAATGGTTTGCGATGGGGATATACCACCGGGGACATAATTAGTCACAATCTACCTTAGTTATGACTTATTCGCGGTAGGTGCACGGCGCACAAATTACTTAACTTGGTCAGCTCTCAGAAAGATAGGAATGAGAAGGAGAGAGAGAGAGAGAAAGAGACGAGAGAGTGTGCGAAAGTTGTTATGGGGGAGGGGGTCGACCAAATGTGGGAGTAGGATAGCAGCCGAAGAGGAAGAACCCGTTGGAGGCTATAACGACGGGAAAGTTTCCCTTGGAACTTGGCAACCCTAAATCCCATACCAACTACGACACTACAGACTTTCCTCGTCATACGTACTCCCTTATACGATACTTACTTCCCATGTGCCACTACGTGCTATACATTCTTGTTACCCATTCTCTAGCTTCATTTCGTCACATTACGTCATGGTCCTTCGTGCGTATTAAGCAATTCTGAGCGTATGGGATAGATTATTTTTTTTTTATTATTTTAATTTCATTTTTAATTTGTTTTCTTTCGGAATATTGAGCACAATAATTGGAGGCATTAAATTGAAAACTTTAGCTTTAAATTAGTTGTTTGAATAACTTTATGCATTAATTTTCAGGGAAAATGGCTTCTGAAGACATTGTTTCAAATAATAAACATTGAAAACTTGAAATAAAACAAGTTTTTATTGTAAGATTGAAAGACAGAATTTCAAAATAATCGGTTTATTTTATATTACGCTTAAAAAGATACACCGTGTAAGAAAGCACACGCATAATTTAATGTTTCAGTGTTTGCGATCATACGCGACAAAAGACAAATTATAGTGTTACTCGTAGAGAACAAATAATCGAAAAATGGAAAAGATTATCTAGCACAGAGTTACGTAAGTGTGTAAATTATTAACGAAAAGGGAACATTGTATAGTACGAGTATAAAGCGGGTAAGGTGCATACGTCGCGTGACCAAAGCTTCTTCACTGAATTACCGTGTGTGCTCTCATTCGTGGTCGACACGTTTACACACATAGTTTAGAGTAAAGCGATCACTGGAGTGCTAACATATTTGTTCATGTTTCTTCTTCTTCTTTTTTTTTTCTTTTAACTTGCCATCACTAAAAAATACGACTGCTCTCGCGAGCGATTAAGTTAAGTAGCACCGTGCTCTTATCTCTCTCCGCTCTCTCGCCTGGCTGTGGAAAGATAGGTCTCACAAAATACACGCTTGGTCTACGCGTTTCTCTACTCTTCTCATATCTTTTACTTTTTTACATTCCCGTTTCAAGATTTTATAGTTTCAGTCTCAATGAACTAATGTCAGAATGGCCAGACGATCATGGCAATCCTCTGGGCTTCTGCGCTGTTAAATACTCGGGTGAAAAAAAAAATGAGACAAGAGAAGTATCGTAAATGCGAAAGAAACGAAGTGAAACAGTAGCCGGTGATAAAATTCAAGAAAAAAAAAACCATATTGTTGTGCCTGTAATGAAGAAAATAGTTTTTAAACCGAAATTATAACCATCTGAACTCAATTTTTTATTGAATTTTATATGCTAAGCTCATATCTTATTTTTATTATGATTATGAATAATATTTTAATTTAATTTTGTATTCAGGTTATTTATTATTTTCGAGCAAGCCGTCATAATTTAGTTTATATTTCTATATTCAAGTGTGACTCTAATATTATGCTTCATTCGAAGATCATAATTATAAGATAGTGTTGAAATAACAGAAAATCAGTTATTTGAGTCCTCGAGATGCATAAAGTTATGAAATATTCATAAAAAATTATAAAATTATTGTATTTTCGTTAAATTCGAGAATATAATGTTTTTAATACATAATAGTCGTTGAAAGATCAAGTTCAATTTGTAGCTTATTTTTCAATATTGCAGTGCAGTCAACTCTCGTTTACAGCATTTTTTATTTCAATTAACAAATGTATGAACTTGACGTGTCTAGTCATTGATAAAATATTGTAGATTCCGGGATTGATACGTGAATTCAAAGGACGATAAATTTCGAGAGGCATTTCTTGACTTGCGCTGACTGAGTGAAAACAAAGGAAGTAGATGCTGGCGTTCAAAGAGTCCAGTCGCTTGGCCGTCGAGCTCACTTAGGCTTTTGACGGTAGCACAGAAGCTAATATAGCTGGACCTGAAGGGTACCTCGAATTAGAGGTAATTGTTGGTGAAGTCACGTCACCTCTCTCACTCGTGTTCCCTCGGTCAGTCGAGCTCTAAACGGCCCTCGTCGGTCCATTGATCAGTGCACAACCTGACGCTGCTCGTTCACCCTCTCACGTTTCACTCGTTCAACATGTAGCCAAGACAGAAGACAGGTAGGTAGGTTACAATACTCGAGGTTACTCTGCTGTAAAAGCTTTCGGTCCCAATAAAAAAAGAAACTCGTCCGTTAGCTAGGACGCTTTTTTTTCTTCACTTTCAGGTTCAACTAACTTGGGAGACTCCTTGGGAATGGGAGCGACAGGGAAAGCCACTGTGTCTGCTTTCGCTGATATATTTTTTTTAATTCTTTCGACGTAATGTAAACGTCTCTAATGCAAACGTAATCTAGAAATAACCGTTGAAGTCTATAGGGCTTCGTATTTTTCAAAACTCGCAGTATATTCATACGAATTCGAATGACGTAAAATGATTTTCAGGCGAAAATTTTTAAGTATTATTTTTCTAAATTTAATTAATATTCAAAGGTAAGGCTCCTGCCAGAATCAGGATAATTTTTTTTCCGATTTTTTTATGAATGTAAAATACGATAAATAGTAACTTTAAACTTATTTACTCTACTTATTTTTAGGTTCATAAATGTAGATGCTTAATTCATACTAAATATCTGCTATCTAATTATGGTTAAACATTTAAAGCTCTTGGTACTATTTATATTTACGCTTATATAGGGATTGTAGCACACTTATAAAATTTCATATAATGTGCTCGTGCTGATAACAAAATGAGAATGAAAAGAGAAATTCAGTGAAGCTTGAGTATAAAATAGGTCTGAATGAAAGAAGAAATAAAAATAGCATTCGATCGTTCCTTCGTAATTGCGTATGAATAACTGCGCATATTGTTCACTCGAGATTATTATACAAGAGCGGCTTTTGAAGAAACACAAAAATCGCGTATACCATACTAGATAAGTACAATATGCGATAACCTCTCGCTTCCTCTGCGGTCACTCAAATTAATAGCTCCTATACTTCTCCCCGTTTCGACTCGAGTCAAGAGCGATAAAACATTCGAAGAGTGCAATGGAGGAAGGTAGATAATAAAAATGAATTCATTTCCCGGTAGTGAGGTCATCTACTGTGCCAACTCTTGAGTCACGCAAGCAGATACAGCACATTATTCTTCGCTCATAATAGTCCTCTTGATTTAAATCAAAAGATTCGAATGCCAACGATCTACCAATTATATTTATTTTACATCAACATAATGTTATTATTTTTAATTCAATAACATTGCCAAGAAGCACCAATTCATCAACATTTTTTTTGCAATTATGAAAGTAGTTGTTTAATTTTTTTTTTTTCATATTCATATAAATCTATTTAAATATTTAAAAATTAAACGAATTAAAAAATCAAGATGTAAAAAGTGTTTTTGTAGAAAAAAAAATAAAAATAAAACACTTGACGAATATCTATGGGCACATGGATTATGATTTTAAATAAAAGATAAATAATAATTACGTTTGTTATCACTTTTTTATTGAACATATTTTATATATACACTTACGAAAAGTGAGAACTCTTCAAAAGTATATGCTACTCACTGGCATTTTTTATGAAGCAGAAAAAAAAGAAGGCCAATGAAATAAGTATAGAGAAAAAAAATATTCGAGTAAAATCAAGATTTGTTTTCATTCAAGATGTCATGGACATTTTATCTTGATCCACATGGTGAAAGTAGGGGAGCTTTCCATCCATTTCGTAATTGCGGAATAGAAAGACGGAAACGAATATAAAATTTTCGATTTCTTATATGGAAACATTTCCGTAGTTTAAACTTATTTCACTATTTGAATACAAGATAACAAAAATAAAAATAATAAAGTTGTTTAATAATATTCTGTAACTAGGCATTTAATCAACTATCGAGCAAATTGGAATATATGTTTCAAACGCTTTTCTATTTGAATGGTGATCATCTTTATTTGAATAGAACATCAACTTTTGGATGATTTTTTTTTATATTAAAAAAACCTACACACATATAATTGTCAAAGCTTGACATTGTTCTTATACAAAAAAAAGGAAAAAGAGCATATCACCCACTCCATTTTTCCTCATTCGCAATTGACTTTCCCGAGGGATGACGGTGCAATGAACGCGTTACAATGTATACAACGTGGACATAAATTTCGGCTGCAATAGAGCCAGACCCTGATATCGAATTTTCATTTTGTAACCACGAGTGGCTCACCTCGTCGCTCGTGGTATCAGCTCACTGCCCCTGAGGGCCGAGCTTTTTTTATTGGCAAAAATATACGCGTAGCTGTTGAAGGGGATAAAGGCAAGAAAAAGTTGAACGGAGGAAGGGAGAAAGAAATAAAAATAAAATGAAATAAAATAAAAATAAAATAAAATAAAAACGTAGCAGCGATAGAACGAAAAATAGAATGAACGAAGGGACCCCAAGATGGAAGAGGGTTTTGCCCATAGCGATGACTGCGCTGAGGCAAAGAATGAAGAGAGGCAAGTCTAGAAAGAGAGACGAAAGGATAATGGATGTTGGAAGAAGACTGAGAATAAGGGAGAAAATGCGGAGGCCGAGCCTTAGGGGCATTCGAATACCTATCGTCCCTCCCTTTTGCCTTCTTTCTCCTTCCTCTCGTACTCACTTGAACGCTATAGTTTTTCAACCAAGTCGGGCGCAGCGAACTTCGGGAAAGGGTGGCGAGGGTGCGGCCTCGAGGGGGTCGCAACCCTCTCGGCCCCCGTCATCCACTGTTTCTATCATGCGGCATAACACAGTCTCGTGAAATATAAAATGAGCAAACAACGTATTTTCACGTAAGCAAGACTGTGCAGATTGTCCAGGTTGTATAAAGTATTGCATAGGGGATGAAGTTTTACAATACTTTTTTCCCTATCAAAGATCTTGCATGAAAGAAACGAAAAATATGATTCCATACGATATCAGGATATTAATCCTTTCAACTTATTATTATTTTTTCGACTATTCAACTTTAAAAAAATGTCAAGTTTTATTATGGCGTTGATTCTAAAAAAATGGCAAAGGGAATTAATCATCGTGAAAATGTATAAATACCATTCATTTTTTAATGCGAATAAAAAAAAAGTAATAGTCTGTTCAAGTTTTACTTTTTCACTGTATTTTCTAATTAACAAAAGTATTTATGAGAATTTGAAAAACACTTACGTACATTACGATACTTCCGTTAACTTGATTTGGTTCTTTTCTTTGTTAATTATATTTTCTTTGCTTACACCGGTACTTCCCTTTCAATAATTTATTTATTAAGAAATTGAAACAAATTGTTCAATAAAAACTTTTAATTTCTAGAATATTTTACAATGATATAAATCCTTAAAAAAATATATTTTTTCCCATGACGATAGAACGTGAAGTGAAAAGAGTAGAGTTTCATTTACCGGCGAAAGTCTATCGCGTTTTCTTCAATCAAACTATATACTTTTGTCTAAACTAAAACTGCTACAGCTGTAGTGAAAATAAAATGCTCGCTTAGACTTGATTGCAAAATATATAGCTCCGTTGCAGAAATAAATAACTCTCATTTCCGTAATATGTAATTTGTTTGGCAGTGACAGTGGATTCAAGACTGAAGCTTGTGCAACTAAAACTATAGTTTTAAAAAGGGTGGGGGGGGGACGCTTTCTTTCGATGGAAATGCTGGGTTGAAAGTTCGAGAGGTAACGAAGGGAGAGAATGTGCGATCGTTGTCGAATAATGGAAGTTAGAGAGAGAGAGAGAGAGCAAGAGAGAGAAGGGCGAGAGGGAGGAAGGGAAAAAGAAGCGAGCACGCGGGTTCAATAAGTTCTGGGACGGAAGAATGGGGGTAGACGGTAGAGAAACGGGAGTTAGCTCGCGGCACAAAGTTTCTTCCGCTTAACACTATTTGCGAAAATTCATTTTGGAAACTGCTTGCTTGCCCGTGCGCAAAAAGGAACCTTGATAGAGGAAGGAAAAGGCCTTTTGCCCGTTCTCTCGTTGCTTCGTTTGAATACGTAGCTATGGGAAGCTGGGAGGAGAGAAAGCATGGCAGAAAGGACGGAAGGTAGAAAGGTAGTGGAGAAGAAGGAGAAATACAAAGGTGGACATAAATGTGAAAGCGGTTTGGGAGAGTAAGACAAGGGAGAGATAGAATAGGAGAAAAACTGCCCTTGCAGTGTTGCACTGTGATCACTATTTTATATTTTTTTTTGTTATATGAAAATCAATATGTTTTTACATTTTTTAATATTTATTTTTCTTTCATACTTTTATTTGCCAGGTTTGAGTGGTTCATATGAAAAAAATATATATCTTAAACTATAAGTTAATATAAATA
>JABMBV010021083.1:0-26515 GCA_018906735.1 Mesochorus sp. PSUC_FEM 10030011
CATTAATTTTACTATAAATACTATAATTCTTACATAAATTAAATTGATATATTGACTGATATTATATAATGTTTCTAATTAAATCGTATATGGTCAAGTTTAACAAATTTTTTATAATATCGAACAAAAAAAATTAACATTTTAAAATTAATCTTGAATAGGGCAACAAATTAAATTTTTTATTGAATTTTTCAGGGGTTTCCGATGGAACAGACAATTACGAGGAAGATTTTGTCTCGTCAGCATCTGGTAGTGCAAACGAGCAGAGTCCAATCAAAGAACCAGACGTTCAAGTATCCCCAGATCGGAGTGCCGCGTTAACTAATAAAAATCCTAATAAAGCGGAAAACAAAAGCCATAGTCCGAGAACCGACGAGATAAGTGAGGAGATAGATGAAATCGAGGAGGTATTTAGCAATGCGTCTTGCGTAAGTGATCCTAAAGATTGATATAATTGATATGATCCTAAAGAATGATATAATTGATATGTAAGAAGAGAAAGGAAAAGCTCGTCAGCTCAAAAACAAAAACTTATCGAGAACAACGAACACGTTGTTTCTTCCGTTACAGCTCGAGGATACAAGCGGCGATATCGGTATATCGAATTTCGCTGTTACCGCAGACTATAACGACGTGGTGTAATTATTTTTTATTTTTAATTTAAAAGAAAACAAACAAAAAAAGAAGCGTAGATTTAAGGTCTAAGCGTAGCGAAAAATTGAATTACACTCTCCTAATTCTGGTAAGCGATATCCTATTAGGACATTAACGCATTTAATGTCTATGTTGCTAATGGGGAAAAAGGAAACAAAAAAATGAAGTTTAGCCGTTTAATGTCCACGTGGGACGACACCTGATACACTGCCAGATTTGGGGCTCAATATTTTTTAAGATTTGCGCTGCTGAATAACGTAGAGAGAAAGTATCCTGGACGACATTTCGTTCTATTCTTTATTCTGATTTCTTTAGGATAATCGAATGTTTTTTTTAGTCCACGAGCAAGATGGCATTCTCAAAAGGAAATATTTTTCTAACTCTGTAGCATAAGAGATATGACGTCGCCTGTAAATCAACGTTTAATCATCGAAACAATTTTTATATCTTTTTTGACCTGTTAGTAAACACTGTGGAAACTGTGGAAAAAAGTTTCAATTTTTCTACTGTAAAATTTCAAAACTCTTAATTTTTTAATTTTTTTTTTAACTTTTGTTTCTTTTATTTTTTGTAAATTTCGACATTATTCCTTCTACGTTATTCTGCGGTAAATGCGCTTAGTATTACTACTCGTATTTATAATCAATGGGAGAATGAAAACAAAAACAAAGTTTCCTCTATGAGGAAGCCAAAAAGAGGACAGATGAAGCTTAAAAACTTTCAAGTTCTATAAACGAACGTATTACGAGCGTTCACGCTTTCATCCCAGAATTGCACTGATTTTTATTGTTCTTTTATTGTTCTGTTTGCCTTCGTAGGAGAAGAAAAAACACAAGATAATACTACATAGACATACAAACATAAACACACATACATACACACACACACACACACACACACACACACACACTCACTTACTCATTCACTCACGAACCATGCACATAATATTACAACTGAACTTAGTGCATTACCTCATTCAACTAAAGTTAACTCGAATGGTGTCCGATAGTGGATTACCCGTAAATCATCCGTCTTACAATGGATTGCCTAAAAATATCCATGCAAATTATTTTCTCGACTATAAATGGTGCTACGTGTTTGAGAAAAACGAAAAATTATTTATGAAAGTTATAAAGTTGAACCGAGTTGAAAAACAAAACAAAAAGATTGAAAAAAAGGTGGGGAACGAGGTGCTCATATATTTTTTTGAATACGCGTATCGCAAGATGTTTATGAACTAAATGACAAAAAAAGAAAACAATTGACACAACACGTTAGATTACGTCTTGAATTTTTTGGGCAATCCAGTACAATGTGAAATATTTAAAAAAAAAAAATAATAAACAACGTCGATAAAAGATTTAAAAGATAGCGAGGAAGAGAGAGAGAGAGGGAAAGAGCAAGAGATTTAAAACAAAAACGGAACAGTATGCACCGTATAAGATTGCAATAATTTTCAAGTACAACCGAATATATGGATCAATTTGGATGGACGACAAATCAAAATCCTTTTGTAAACAAAATGTGTAGTATATGTGTTACCTTTTACAAATGAATTTTCATCAAACATTAGAGAGATACTGCTGAAGATTAAGGATAAGAATAATGGGATTATGATATATAGAAGCCGATTATAATTATCGTGACTTTGTGTTTTATAATATGAGCGACAGGTCCTGTAGGGTACGTTTGTTCGCTTAAATATTAAGGGATAGCTCGAGGTTGAATGTCGAAGATCGAGCATAAACGTTGGTCAAAAAAGAAAGAAAGAAGGAAAACAAAAAAGCAAGCAAACAAACAAACAGGTGTGTTCCTGGCCAATCAGCGTGGTTACATTCTATTATCCGTACAGGACATTTTTATGATCGAATTATGAAAAGATGAAAAAAGAAAAAGAATCAGTACTGCATTAAAACATTCCCACATTTCGTAGAAAATAGGAAACAGACACATTCCATGCTTAAGATATTCTTTAATTGGCTAGCAATAGCAAAGCGCCGTACAATTACTAGTATTTTTCACCGTAGTTTGTAAGATAACAAAAAAAAAATGAAAAAAAAAAAATAGTAATCCACTGGAAGTGTATGTTGCACATTCGTTGCAAAACAATTCTTCTCAATCATTTGTATCTTTTATTTCTCTCTGTTTTCTCATCCTCCCCGTCATAAATGAGAGGAACATAATATATCCGCTTGATTATCCTACTAATGGCTTTCGCGCTTCAATCAATCTCTTAAATCGTTGTTGCTATTCGTACAACGTTCGAGGATAAGCAGAAACTGAAGGAAAAAAAAGAAATAATAAGAAACAAAACACAAAATGAGATCGAGTATTAACGAAACTATCCACATTATGTTTTATCGTTGAAAAACATATAGAAGCACAGATAATCACTTTGTAACCACGTTGAAAGATTGGTAGCTATATCGTGCCTTTTAGCGTGTATGAAGAATAATTAAATATTTACTTATAAAGAAAGGAGAAAAAAAAAACAAAAAAAACAACAATGCAAATAAATAATTGGAATTGTGGGTTCTCATGTAACATCTTTATGTTAGTTATTTATCATTTCTTTTCATTTTTGTTTTTCATACAATGTAATTATTGTAATCATGTATATGTTATTTATTTTATAAATATTTTACTTATCTGCCATTAATAGATTTTTCACGTTTAAGTGCGTTTTCTTCTTTTCAGTTTTAAAAATCTCACTTTTCCCCCTTCTGTACAATTTGGTTTGAAGAATAAACATTATTTTTAGCAACTTTCCGGTTCTTTTTACAGCTGTTGAAGTGCTTGGATTGAATTTTACTTTTTGCTATTTCTTTGTTTATCAATCATCTCACTAATCTGTAAATCCTATTGCAACGAAATTTTTTCAATCAAGTACGTATATGTATATATTTATGGATTGTATAAACCACATTCAAGATCGTGTCGCACATATATTGTATTATCGATGATCGTATATAAACATTGAGGGGTTTGAAACTTCATGAGAGGGATAAACTCTCAGGAATACATAGAAATTATATCGCGAGCATAGTTGCAATTTTATCATACACAAAAAATCATTTGTCGCAGACATAATAATGACTATGAATATTATGAATTCGTCAATGTCCAAGCCACGCAGACTACCAATTGAGAAAAAAAATGTACTGTGTTCTTGTTCACGCGTTCCGAATCCTAATCGCGAGACTTTGGACTCCGTCATACTCGACATTGCTGTTCCTATATTGTATTGTGTATTTAAAAAAAAAAAAATTGGAAAAAAAAATATATATATAATATGATTGTAATGATTGTATTCAATAACGTTCCAAATACAATTGTTTCTTCTGCACGAGCTCTCAAGATAAACAACAATAGAATTGTCGTCAGAGTATAATCGCGTATAGCGAAATTCAATTTTTCAAAATTAATTTTAAGATCGATGCGAGACCCTCGATGAAACTACGGGCGAGTAAAAAAACGTGGATACAACAAAAAAAAAACAATTTATTCAATTTTCTCATTCAATCGATCTATTTACATTCGATTTCGTTCTCTCTGCAATCTTTCACTGTAAGCTTTAGATACAACATTGAATGCGTCCATGTATCGGTCCATACACATCGCCACGCATTTCTGAAACGAAAAATGAATTTTTTTTTTTTTTTTCTTTTTCTATACTGAAGACGAAAATCGTGATATCATAGGTTATGGTGTTTTGTATGGTTCAAAACTCGTGTACCTGTTCGGAGCTGTCTAACGATGTGCCAGGTTTCGGGACACACTTTTTGAAGCACTTTTCTGTCATTTTCTGAAAGATAAATTGAAAAATTGATCACACGAGGAAATAAAGTAATTGAATAAACTGGAAAAAAAGAAAAAAAACAACAAAACAAAATTATGCAATGGATTATAGTACCGTTAACAGTTCTTGAGCATTGGCAATTGCTATTTCTTGTTTAACTTGCTGCATAAGCTCATCCTTGTCAACACCGGCTAAGCTCCCCGACGTTATCGCGTCCATTTCTTCTATTAAATGATATTTGGTATTTCGTATTAATATTATCAATACTCAACGGCTTTAACCGCGATAAAAAACACTGGGCTGGATTAGAGCTTGTCGGTAACCGGACTACTTCCGCCGGTTGCGCGCTCCCGGATTTCAAACATTTGAAGTTGGCTAATAAGATTCAATTCGATTGATCGAAATTAAAAAAAAAACCGAAAAAATTTGTTTTTGTCCTATATTATAAATAATAATTAATCAATAAACAATGGAAAAACTTAGAAAAACACAAAATATCAAGTTTCATTAATTGATTTGAGCAGATAATTGAAAAACTTCCGGAATTTGCACGAGGCGACATCTTTCGGTGATCGGTAGTACAACTTAAGAAGTATCTGCATTACCAACCGTGAAACAGTGCCGAGAGCGCTACTAGCGACGATATCGTTATTGCAGTTGCCATTTGTGTTACGATAAATTTCTTTCTACGTTCAATGCAAAAATAAAGTCGTAGTGCAAATTATAATTGGAGGTTAGTTTTCGCAACAACCAAAGCTATACTGTCCAAAAGTAAATTAAAAAGATACATTATAGATGTTATTTTATGGTGGGAAACGACAAGTTTCTATAAAATTCATCTTCTATTTCGCTGTCAATATCATTTTATGATCATCGAAAGTAAGATCATTGTGTTTGTTTTTTTTTTTTTTTACTACTCTCATTTTTACCTTCCAAAGGTCACTGTATTATGAATCAAACTTTGACATAATTATCAACACGATTGTTTTTAGTAGAGGGTTCTTTAACCGCCGTTCTCGTTAATAAAACATGTATACAGTAATTCTTTATGACACGAGGATCGCGATAAACATTATTCATCGCGATGTGTAACAATGTTGTACGTATAATTGTCGCACGTTTTTTTTAAAGTGATCGATTTTTAAAACTTCCGAGAATTTGTTATCTAGTGAAAGTTATTTTTTTCCATTGCACTCGATCGGTTTCGTGCAATTCGTTGCGACCTTATTCGCGTATAAAGTGCGTCTCGAGAGAGACTGTGTATTTATATCATTAAAGTTTCTCATAAAGTGGAATGTGTTTTTATCGAATACAGTGAATATTAATAAAAACGAGCTTGTTTGAAATATTTATCGGCAAAAAAAGGAAGTTTAAGTTGGAAAGGAAAGAAAACCGTTATGATACCAATAGATACATATCTGACAAGTAAAAACACGTGATCGAGGTCGTGTTGTGTAAATATTTATTATTTCTCTCACAAAATTATTTCAGAGTAAATGAACGAGTAATTCAACGATCGAGCGCCGATCGAATGCTATTTTCTCAAAGACCACATTTTATAGGTTAGTTTTTTCATTATCATGACAGCATGTTTCTTCATTTTTATGTTTTTCAAAAATAATTATATTTTTCTTGTTCGTTATAGATGGATTTTTAAATCTGGAACACTAAGAAAGAGAGAAAAAATACAAAGAAGCCATAATCGTCAATATCTCAACGTGCAAGCTATAAAATGTGACACGAAGGCATCAATATCGATTCGATTTGTGGTAAAAGTGTGACACAGAGTAACAGAGAGACGTAATTGATATAAATAATATGTAGATCGATGCGAAAAGTTGACATTCAAGTGCGATGAGCGGAGGCGGTGGTTTTAGAGAAAGAGGCTTTGTACCGCATGGACACTGTGGGCAGGGATCAAGTGGAGGGCAAAATTTGCAGGACAGATCGAATGGTCGAGGGAGAGGTTCAAGAAGGTTCGACGAGGTTCGAACTTCGCCGCGTCCAAATTTTAATCAGCCGCAACGCCACTTGGGCAGAGGCCAGGGTAATTGGTCAGGTGGTGGCAATGGCGTGTGGCAAGACAACAACTGGTCACCTCGTGGGGGGATTAGACAGCAACAGACACAATGGGGAATGCCAAGCTGGCGAGATTCACGACCGCAGCATTTCAATACACCGCCACTCCCGTTCTATCGTTCCCACGGACCGAACAATTACAACCCCTACAGATTTCCACCACCCTCGACGATGGGTTACAACTCGTCACAGATACCGCCACCTATGCAGCAGCAACAGCATCAACAACAGCAACAGTATCAGCAACAACGAGGTCCGCCACAGGTCAAATTACCAGCCGTCGTTGAGACCCCTCCTCCAAAGCCCCAGGTTCCTCTTCTTGGCTCTGAGGAGGAACGCCAGCAGAAGATAACCGAGGCTGCTGACGCGATCAAACGTAAATTGTCGGCGGTCAAGAATAAAGTAACCAAGAAAAAAAGTAGCTGGGATACCGAAATCGACGCGGCCGTTGATGTTTCAGCTTTCGAGGCTGACCAAGACTCGCGTATCGCCAATCGTGGCATACCCGAGCTTAAACACCATCCGCCAGAGCTCAATCTCACCGTGAGTGACCTCCGAGACATCGGCAGAGTCGATCACGACCACACAACCAAGCCGATAAAATCGACTGACGATTCGTCCAGGCCCGAAGACGAGGACGTCATGTTTATCGAACATGTCCCGATCGTACGACATCCGGATATCACGATCGATATCGATGTTGACCCTGAAAATAATTTCATCCCTGACACCGATTGCAATTCCGGAAATATCGAAGCAACCGGAATTGAGGAAAACTCAAATCTTGTCAAATGGGATGGAAACAATACTCTAGAAATGAACAACGACGATATGGTGCCTGAGACGATGAAACAAAAAGTCGTCGAGAAGCCCGGCGACACAACTGCGGGAGGAACCAATCAAGAAAACGAAATTCATGAAACTCGTTGCGAAAATATCGTAGTGGAAAGGGAAAAGATTCCTGAGGGAGAGCTTGTCCAAGACCAGGAACAAATGTCGATTAGCCAGCAAGATAACGAGAGTAATTTTTCCACTGAAAAATCTTGCGATGAAACTGAGACGAATACCAATCAACTATCTATTTCCGTCGTTAATCCGAAGAATTATGACGCTGAGACGACTGAAAGTTCGGAAAAATTGAAAAATACAACGGTGAACATTGAACAGGGTCAAGTAGAATCGTGTGATTTGAACGAAAAAAAGACAATAACGTTTCAAGAGAAAGTAGTGAGTAACGCTAATGAGACTGAGAAAAATAGTGAAATTTTTGTTGGAACGGAAGTAACGACATGCAAAAACATTGGAGGAATTTCAGAGATTGACGTAGAGGGAGCAATAACAAGAGACAAAACGCGAATAACAAGTCTGAGCCGTGATGAAACAGTGACGAATGAAATTCGAGCTGAGTCCAAGCAGGCGATCGTCAATAAAAAGGAAACAAATGATAAACGCCGGGAGATAAATAGCAAAAACGTTGCGTCCGGAGATGAAATGCCGCTTGAATCTCAAACAAATATCATCACGAGTTGTATGAATAACGATGAAACTTTGAGAAATAAAAATAATGTTAATAATGAAATTGTCGAAGTTCAGAACAATTCGAGTATAACAGAAATCGGTCAGTCGAGTGCCGAAATAATACAAAAAGCTATCATAAGTGAGTCTAAAGAAGAATCGCATAATAAAAGGCATAATAGTCAGCCGAAAACCGAAATTGAACGGTCTGAAAGTGTTTTTACCGAGACGAAAATAATAAAAACCAAACGGGCCACGAACCACGACGAGAAAACAGAGTCACCGAGTATTGCTTCTAAACCTGATAAAATAATTAATAGTAAATGTCAAGCGGAGGATCCACCGAAGGGAGACAATAAAAAAGCGCAAGATCATCAAGATTTTTCGAATGAAAGTTCAAACAATCGACTCAATAACCGTTTCGATATTGAGTTCGAGAATCTGACCGATGAAATAATTCGGGAAAGACGAAAATTAGGGAAAAAAATGGGAAAATCTCGAGATTTTTACGCATCCACATCGTTACATCAGAATAACAAGGAGATTCCGGAACTGCCTCCAGCATTTGATCCTCGTTTATCCGGTCGCGAGCGTTCGGCTATTCTTTCATCGGCGATTCCAGTAAATCAAGATTTCTCAGTGGCCCCAGGGAGTTACCAACAGTGTTCAATAACGAATTTTGTCCCAGGTGTAGCACCGATGAGTTACACTGGACAACAATCGACGACGATCATTTCGAATTCAATGAAAAATAATATTCCACCTATCGGCATGGCCGATCCTTATTCACCACTTGTACCACTGCCAAACGTATCGCTAGTTGTACCATCACCTCTGGTAATACCAAACAATTTATTGCTACAGCCACCGTTGCCACCTGGACCACCACCGCCTTCGCCCGTGAAATCAAGCCTTAACATGGACGCCGAGCTTGAGGACATGCAGGAGGCAATGAAATTCGCAAAGCAGTTTATGGAAATGTCAGAAACAATCGATGAAAGAACGAGAACCGATGAAAAAATTCTCGACTCGGACGAGTTGGATTTTTTTCATATGCCAACGTTTCCCGATCTTCCGCCGATTGAACTGCCGCCTCTGCCACCACGAAAAACGCCGGAAAAATCGCGTCAACAGTCATCGAACAAAAGGAGCGTCAGCAAGAAACAGCAAGAGACTAGCGTTGAATATGGGCCGCAACCGATGCCAGAGAAGTATCGTAAGAATGAAGAAACAAATAAGAAAGTTGAAGAAAATAATCTCATCAATGAGGAACTATTGAGACAAAAAGTTATTTTCAATTTGAACTCAAAAAACAAGAAAATAAACAAACAGAAGAATGACTGGAATCAGCAGCATCACGATGAGTCTGAGACGAGTCGGGGGTTGGATATTGGACCGACAGCGACCTTGAGCAGCAGCACGGAACCGATAAAAAATCGTCAAAACAAAGTCACCCAAGCTCTGTCGCCGCTCGTTGCATCGTCGAAGGAAAAGACACGAGCCACAAACGGCCATGAGGAGCAGCGAAAGAAACATGACGAAAAAGCGTCGCGTTACAACGAGAAGACTGAGCCACAAGCGAGTTCCAGCAGAGTTTCTCAAGGCCCGAAAAAACTGGAATATCCTGAGGCTGGTTCGCTGACGCCTCCACCAAGGCACTCGAAATCCGAGGAATCCGACAAGACGAGCATGCCTTCGAAACGCGGGAGCAAAGTAACACTTGAAAAAAAATCCAGTGATCCTCAGACCCCCGAGTCATCTTGGAAGAGTCGGGTCATTGGTAGATTTTTGAAAATGAGTAAAAACGACATTTGCAATATGCTGAACAATACGAGTCTCAGGAAATTTGACATCGCTATGAAGCATCTCGTCAAGGAAAGACGATGCCTGTCCCTGGGGATGAGGAACAACGAGGACGAGAGAATGAGGGAAGCAGAGGCTTACAACCGTGAAGATTTTATGGATCAGCTGAGCGCCATGTTGGATCCGGGCGCTACGGTAGATCTTTGCAATCTTCCAAGTCAGTTCATTCACCACCTAAACGAGGTCCTGCAACTGGATATGATGCCAGAGTTTGATCGAGTACCGGGAGTTATAGAACCGAATATTGACACCTCATCCTCAGATTTAAAGGAGCCATTGTCCTTTTCGCCGGTTGTGCCACCACATAGTAATCCTTCTATCGAGCCCACGATAAAGAAAGAGAACGTAAGCTCGAGCGATATCAATCATCGCAAAGTTCGCACAAGAGGGAAAAAAAAGAAAAAGTTGAACTCCGATGGGGTTCCCGCGGAAACGTCTTTGACAACCTCAACGGGTGAGACATCGGAGAAGCGTCAAGTCACTCATGCAAACCAACGAATTATTTCACCGATACGCGATCGGTCGATGATTGAAACATTGGACCAACGTCAGGCTGTTCCCACGAGTAAACGAGTTGCATCACCACCTCGGGTGACCTTAAATGCGGAGATCGCCGTTAAGGATAACATCGTAAATCATAGAACGGATGAGCCGCGTTCAAAACGTCGTCCCGCAGGTTCAGCGAGCGTCCAGCAACAATCCAGACCAGAGGACAATAACCTTGATGATCATCAGCAGAATTCATTGAATATGGCTGACTTGGATGACATTTTTTCAGCCGGTATCGCGAGGGCAAAGAAAAAACCAATCAGCGCTGCTCCTGTCACAAAAACGCCCAAGAGATTGGAGAGAAATGCTGCAACTGAAATTTGCCAGACGCCGCCAATGATGTCAATGGTCTATCAGCAGGATCCAAGCGTTGAGAGGGTTGAAAGGGCTGCCGTCGAGCTGGACGAAATATTTACAGCAGGTATAGCCAGAGCCAAGATGGCATCGAAGAAGGCCGCTGCCGAAGCTGCAAGAGCCACGGAGACTGAAGATTTTCACGAGGAGGTCGAAGATGAGGGACACCGCTCGAAGAATGATCGTCACGGCTTGCAACTCAAGATCGACCTTCAACATTCGCATCAAATATCTTCGACCCATGGTAAAACAAGCAAATGGCATCGGCCAAAAACCAACGAGGAACCCGTCGCTTTTCGTAACCTAACGAAAGAAGAGTGGGAGGCCATGTACGGAGAATCCTCGAATGAATCTTACCAGCGTGAGTGTCGTGCAGCTATGGAGGCTTCGAGAACATCGAAGAAAAAAACAGAGAGCCCAACGACCAGTGGAATAACCGACTTCGGGATTGAGAGCCGAGAAATAATCAGTAGTGTGAAATCTCGCTTGGGTGAACCCGTCACTGGAAACCTGGAATTTCGAAAGTCCTGGAGTGGAAGCGACGAAGAGACGAGGTTTTATCACAACGTCGACGAGTCCTTTGGTAATGATGAAAATGATTATCGAGCGACAAGTGAAAGCGGTTCATCAAGTGCAAGTAGCACGTCGAGCAACTCCAGCGACAAGGATGACGAGGCGGTCACTAAATTGTTGAAGGTTATTAAAGAACGCGAAAAAGTAGCGAAAAATAAGAGCTTAAATGAGGAGATAAGGGATGAGGTTGCTGCTGAAATCGAACGGAAAAAACGTGAGAAAGACAAGACCAAGAAGAATCGACACAGAACGAGAACGAAGAAGAGCAGTCATCGCAAGAGAGACAAAAAGAACAAAAAGAAACGTGACCGTAAGCATAGAAAACGAAAGTCGCGTCGTGCCACTAGCGAACAAAATTCGTGTGATAACAACAGCCAGGATCTCGTCGAGGAGTGTACTGCTCTCAAACATCCTCATGATTCGCGGTTGTTGCTCACAGAGAGTGAGATCAAAAAGGAAGTGATGGAAACAGTCATTATCAAGCAAGAATCCGAGACAGAAGTAACGACGATTCCAGAAAAATCGAAGAACTCGGCCAGGACGATCGAGGAATTACGCCTACCCTCTACTACCTCTACGCCCCCCGTCTCTTCGATAACTCCACTCCCACCGACATCCAACTGCCAATTCGTCGCCCAGCAACCGAAGACCAAGGCTCAGCTTAAACAAATGCCTGAGATCATTGAAAAATTGTTACCCGTTGCTGAGATTGCTAAGGATAAAACATCCGACCAAGAAGCTCGCGCTGAGATTCCGAGAGTCTCCGAAAATATTCTATCTTCGGAAATACCGTCGGTCGTCTGCGAGCCCGAGACGATCCCAACAAATCGGATTCCGGTAACAACGGACGCAGTAACTGTTCAACAAATATTGAGTGACGATACTTCGATGTCAAAGCCTACGACCTCGAAGAAACTCGACATCAAAACGTACAAGGAACGAGCCCGGCAACGGATAAACAAAGAATCCGAGAAGCTTCGCTTTGTCACGGAAAATCCATCCTCTTTAACGCAAAATCTTCTCAATATACCGTTGATCCGCAAGAAAGAGCCGATAGAGGATAAAATTATCGTTCAACCGCCAAAGGATCTTAGATTGACGAATAGGGAAGAAAACGCGAGTTCACCGGTACCGAGCGTCGATCCTAAGATTGCCACGATGATTTCGAGCACTGAAATGACAATTTCATCAGTCAAAGCCACCACAGAACCCTGCACCGAGATAAACACTTCCTCGAGTAACGTGATGAAAAATAAAATAATACCTGACGCTCCGGTAACTAGTCCTGGAATTGATACTCAGAGCAAAGATTTACCCGCTGACGTTGGTAAATTTGCTCACATCAAATCTGAAGGTAACAAGGAATTGAAATTACGAGAAAAATTGAAGAAAGGACGCTCCTTAAGGCCCAACAATGAAACACTCGAAGTTACCATACCCATGTCTCAGCCGATACGCCTCAAGAGACGCAAAAGCCTCGTTACTTCAACGAGCACCCAAAATACAATGACCGCAGAACTAAAAACCGAAGAAGTGCCTTTAACAAAGAACGAGGATACTAACGATATCTTGAGTTCCACGAAAAATGCTGATTCTACGATAAACGTTGAATGCCACAATACAACGGACACCGATGTAACTTCGGATGCGTTGATAAATTTGAATGACTCGAATATCCTGGATCCCGATACGAATTCGAATATCATGCAAGTTTTTAATAATCCAACGAGCTCGGACGTTTTGATCAATTCTGTTGATTCCGAGACACTCGATTCAACCGGTGCTCCAAAAATTACGAAAAATGTAAATTTTATTGAAAATTTAAAAATTACAGAAAATCTCGATAACGAGATTACGAAAAAATCAGGTATATCCGTTGTTTCAAAAATCTTCAATGAGTCTGAAGATTCGGGTGCCGCAAAAAATGCATCTGCAAATTTGAATACGACTAACATTTCAGAAAATTCGAAGAATCAGGTCACCAGAACAACTTTCGATGATTTGAAAATTAAGGACGAGTTTGCTGATCGAGAAAGTACAAAACCTTTGATAACAGTGGTACAATCAAAATCAACAAATAATAAAGTTAATGAAGAAAGTGCCGTAACTTCGCAGACGTTGGATACGGTAAAAACTTTTGCCAATTCAATGACAGTTGAAAAAGATACGGAAATTCCAAGTACTTTGAATGATTCGAATGAGCTGGACATGTCGGAGAAACTTCCGGACAACGTATCGCAGGATTCACTACTGAAAACAATCAAACAATTTTCTAAAGTTGAGGAAGTAGCCGCAAATGAGGAACAATTCAACAATGTGCATAGCGTTTCGCAGGATTCGTTGCCAAAAATCATTGAAAAAATGTCTAAGATCGAGGAAATAGCTGCGACCGAGGAACAATTTAATAATCCCCACAGCGTGTCGGAGGATTCGTTGCCAAAAATGATTGAAAAAATGTCCAAAATGGAGGAAGTAGTCACGACCGAGGAACAATTCAGCAACATGGGGTTACCGATCGAGGGGTTGCCAGTTTGGTCCCTCGATCCTCCGATACCGGATTCAATCGATTATTCGAACGACAGTTTGCCTTTTAAAGGTTTTACGAAGGAAAAGATATTGCGCCAGGATCGTGTTTTGACCGAAGCCGAGATAACCGAGGATTCGCAAGGACTCGAAAGTGTGCCGCTGAATTTCGTGGCTGATTCTGTATCCTCAACGACGACGACAACTGCGACAACGACGAGCGCCGATATCAACGCGTTGACGAGTATAGAGGATTCGATGAACGTGGCGCTGGCTTACGGCGATGAGGAATTCGTCGATAAAAGTGACCTTGAGACGAGTCTGCCGAATCCTCTCGGAAATTCAATGTTTACCGTCGACAGCGAGATTATGGACCCGACAACAATCGGCGCCATCGCACCGTTGAATCATCTCATCAACGACGAGACAAACGTCGAAACAATTGATTCAATAAATCCGCAATTGACCTCGGAATTTCAAGAATCTTCGATCAACAATGATTTTCCCGCCGACAAAACATGCGAAATTCCCCCGTCTCCGATATTTGTGAACCGATTGGAAACGACAGAATCGATCGACGCGACAACAGAAGAAACTGAGAACGAGGCAGAGACGAGCCAAACAATAGATAATTTAAATAGCAGGACACAGGTGACCTTGGCTCAAAGGCATGTAAACAAAATAGAGGCCGTTTGCGTCCAAGCTCCTGAAATCTCGTCCGTGGGATCGTTACAGTGTGACGACAGCGTTGCCACATTGGAGATAAATGATGTAAAGACGTCGTACGAAGTGACTTGTGATAAGAACAATACGCTAGCAAGATCCCCGGCGACAGTTGAGCTAACTAACAAAACTCCTGAGATTATCGAGAGTTCATCGAAAATGGTGGAAACGAAAATCACAGAAGAGAAAGATGCTCGTAAAAGTGTTGAAGAGAAAGAGGAGGAGGAGGCTGCCAGGAACGAAGTGACAGAAAAATCTTCGAAAATATGTGACGATCAACGGGACACTGAGATGAGATCGATAAATCGTTCGAAATCAAAAGATCACCGTAAAAGCAAAAAGAAATCGAGTCGTCATCACAGCTCGTCCAAGAATCTGAGCAAAAAACCTGTCATGGAAAAAATGGTCGAGGACGCGATAGCGGCGAACATCGTTAAACTGGTCGACAAACCGATAGCCTCCAAAGACACTGTTATGGCAAGAATGATTCAGATTGATGTTGAGATACACAAATTAATGAATGAAAAAATGACGCTGTACAAAATGCTGGAGAGCGGAGACTTCACGAGTCTCGAGAATGTTCTCAGTACCAAAACCGTCCAGGACACGAGTGGCGATAAAGAAGACGTTTCAACTTCGACGGAAGCAGCAACGCCTGACAGCAACCTTCTGACATCGTCGAGGATAGTGCGTAATCTAACAACTAAAGTACCTGAAGAAATTGAAAAAAAGAATAAATCGGGAAAAAGGTTGAATTTGGAGAACGATGATAGACCCAAGAAACGAAATAAAAATACGTGTCCTCGTCGAGATAAGAAATCTTCGAATTCCAAAGAACGTGACAACATGGTCGATAGTCGACGAGAGAGAAAACGCTCCGAGTCCAAGAGCGATCGGACAAAATCCACAGCCAGCGAGGAATTTACTTCTTGTCAAGAAACAATATCTCGATGCTTCCGAGAAAAGAGCACGTCCTCGACAGACTTTGAGGACCCTGAAACAAAACGTCGAGAAATAACTAAAAAATCGGACAGTTCCATTGAAACCTTGAAATATAACGAACATTTGAGTAGCAGCAAAGAAGACCTTGAAGAAATTAAGTTGCTCACTGGAAAATCAAAAACGGACAGCGAATCCTCGAAACACGAAAAAACGAGAAAGAGAACAAAGTCGTTTGGGTCCGATACAAAAAAGGACAAGGAGCCTGCGAAAAAACAAAAAATTTCTGAGGACAGATCGAATGTTGTGAGTAAAAAAGTTTTTCCTTCGGGTGTTATTTATTCGGATGAAAGTACGTTGGACTCCCAGGAACTTGCGATGATGCAACATCGTGAAGAGACGCAGAGCAGAAAGAAGTCCAACAGTCCAAGGGGTCTTGCGCTTCTCGAAGAATCTTTCAAGCGTGAAATGGCTCAGAACAAGAAGGCAAAGATCGCCACTGAAAAACGGAAGGGTAAAAAGCATGAACCACGATGTTCACCGATCAATTCAACGACTCTGACGCCGGACGAGGCAAAAACGGGTTTGGTGAATCTGTTTAGCCGTCGAAATTTCCGAAAGAAAGAACGGAACTCGTCACTATCAACGCTCAAGGATAAAATTGGTAATTCAAGCAACGATAAGCCTGACAAGATTTGGAAACACGTTTCAACTGTGATTAATGCTGTCGCAGAAGATCGTATCGACCAACTTCGTACCAACCAATCCGACGAGTCTACTAACGACTTTGATACCTCGACAGATACGTTGATTCAAATACACTCCGCAGCGTCAATCGAGTCAAATTCAATCAAAGAGAATGCTGAAACAATGACAGTTCCTGAATCGATTCCCATCAAAGTCGATGCTGAAGCTGATATTGTAAAATTGGAGAGTGAAAAATTGTCGCCTATACCTAGTGAAAGCGGGAGTGCGGAGCCTCAAAAGAAATCAGAAATCGACATTGATGAGGAGAGTGACTACAAGTGGCACACACCGGTAATTCATTCAAACGATAGTTCTGACGAGGAAATTAAAAACACAATTATACAGGAGACACCAAGAAGAAAAAACAAATCGGTGGACAGTCAGAAACATGACGACAAAGAGAGAACTACTGATTTTAGTGGTCGATCACAGCTGATGTCGCCAGAGTATCTATACGTGGCGCAAGCAAACTCCGTCAAACAAACTACCGAGGCAAAAGAGGGAGAAGAAACTCGAGCTATCCATACGAGTCCTGAGTTATCTCGGAGAAACAAGAGCGTTGATCACGGGGAAAAAGAAATGCTGGACTCGAACGAGGTTGTCGGGAAGAAAAATCAAGACAAGATTCCCCGCAGTGGTAGCAGAAATTCACGCGGTAAATCTCCTCATGATTCGAGCAAGAAGCGATCGCACAACAGTGAAAATTCATCTCGGCGCAAGTCCCAGGATAGGGAAAACTCGTTGAGGCCTGAGTCCAGGCAAAGCTCGTCGAAACACGAGTCTAGGCAAAGCTCATCGAAACACGAGTCCAGACATAACTCGTCAAAACATCAGAACAACGATCGCCAGGATGAAAAATCGCCCACACCGACTAAGCGACCAAGGTCAGCGAGCAATCGTGGCAAACGTCGAGAAAAATCTCGAACACCGGGTCGTCGAAGCTCGAAACAGTTGGATGAGTCTGGCAAGAGCATGCGTAGCAAAAAACACGAGCATGAACGCTCCAGCTCGCGTGATATTTCGCCTCACGACAATGAATCCTCGAGGAAAAAATCTCTCAACTCATCCCACGGATCTACGAATATTCCGACAACATCAGCAGCCTCGTCGAGTCTTAATGACAAACGGAAAGGTAAAAAACGTAAAGTCCGCCCGGAACTTACGTACGAAGAAATGATAAGTTGCAAGGTCGAGATCATTGACTGTAAATACACGTACATGAATCCAAAAATGAATCCGAGAATACTGAAGAAACTTGGTATATCAAGAATAAATCCATACGTGCCAAACATGTCCGTGGAAAATTTGGGAACCGAAATAACGAGAGATTCGTCATCACCGCCGCCGCCGTCAACGACTTTGAATGACATCTCTGAATCACCGGACGACAAAGATATCGAGAAACCCATGAGTCCGGAAAAATGTGAAATTTCCAATGGTCTCATTGTCGAGGATGATGCCAAATCTAACAACGCCAAGGAAAAAACGAACGAGGAGGAGGAAGAGGAGGATTATTATGATGATGATGAAAACATTCAAATCGTCAAAGCGGCCGATGAAATTTTACCGAACATTGGTACCAGCGACGAGGAGGTCGAGGAAATCGTTTCAGCTTCACTAGACAAAGTCGACGATAATAATCTAACTGCCACGACGAAGGTGATTCCCGTTGAGGAAGAAGAAGAAGAAGAGGAGGATGACGATATAGTCGAAGAGTACGAGATCGTCGATGAGGTAACGGACGAGACCGAGACCGAGAACGTCGACGATTGTCCGAATAACGAGGTCGAGCTCGTCAAGGACAAAAGTGATGAGACTCCGTCCGTTAGTACGAAAGATCAAACGGCTGTAACTGAAGAAATCGTACTACAGAATGATAACGATGACAATGATAATGACGGTGAATCGAGAAGAACAAGATATACTGTACACAAAGGTCCTATACTGGATATTAAGGTAAAAAAATCATCTGCACGAAAGAAAGCGATATCATCCAAACTTCGCACACCAACACGTCGCGTCTCGAAACGTCTCAACTCGAAACATCGCTAGTAAATGCGCGTTCCAGAAAAATATTTTGGATAACACGTTTTAATGTATAATCTATATAAATCATTTATAAAGTTTAATTCTGCGAGTTCGATAGTTTGAATCAGAGAGTTATTTTTTATAAACGCGTTAAAATCTTATAATCATTATTTTTTGTTTAATTTTTTCAAAGTTTATGTTTTTTTCGAAAAGCTTTACACAGTTGATCACACAGTTGAGCCTAAAAGAAATGTATGTTAAAAAAAACAAAAGTTACTTTTAAATAAACAAATGTAAAAAATTTCATACATTTATAAAAAACACACTCGAAAGGACTTATTTTTTTTCTTAAACTACAACAGCAACCACAATATCTGATGAATTTTAGGTGTTGGAAGATTCTTTTCTCGCTGCTAGCGAGGACGGTGCGATTTATCGGTACAGTCAAACTTCGAATGGTATATTGAACATTTACAAGGGTCATGAGGCTGCTGTGACTTGTATCTACGTCCTTGAAGTTCCTGGAAAACGTTGGAATCTTTACTCCGGCTCGTTGGATGGAACTTTTCGATCTTACGATGTAACGGTAATCACTTTGGTGAATGAGTGATTTGCGAATGCGATGAGAAAATCTGAGATTTTTCTCTCCTGCTTTAATTTTAACGAGATTCGGAATGATAGTGCATGGTTTGCTAAATTTCTCTGTTGTCAATCCATTTTTGTTTCCTTGTCATCTTTGCTATCGATATATGCTAGCAAAAATCGAAAGAACAATCAATAGAATCGACGATTATTCCAGACGGGGATTCAGAACAGGCTAGCTCAAGTTGGAAGTCCCGTGCAGTGTATGGATCAAGGTTGGGGAATGATCTACATCGGCACTAAATCTGGATACATTTCTCGTTACGATATCAAGGTTTCTATATGTTTTATGTTTTTGGCTTTTGTATGTATATGCCTTTTCTTCTACAAAATCTTTTACTAAGCTGACGAAAAAGTTCCTTCGCTATTGATGACATTTTCTTTTTTTTAAATTCTTGATCTCTTGATTCTTTCAGTCGGGTAGCTTAAAAGGTGATAAAATGGAATTTTCTGAAAAACCGGTATTGGCTCTAAAAGCCTCGGCCGAGGGTGCAAGGAAGGTACTGATAGTTGCATCGCGAAATCAACCGATCATGATAAGGGACGCATTCACTGGTCTATTTCTTCGGACTATTTGTGGTTACAAGAGTCACACGGTCTACAGTCTAATGAGAGAACGAAATCTCGTTTATTGCGGCACGAGCAGCACATCCATTCCAGTATACGACTTTATTGTAGGTCTTCAATTCTTTTAATCAATTTTTTTTTTCGGTTTATGAGCTATAGCAATGTCTAATTTGTTTTTCTTCTTGTTTATTGTCCAGAATGGTGAAGAAGTGACACAGTACAATGCTGGCGTTGGTATCGTCTGTATGCGGCTCTATCGACAAATTCTTTTTGCCGGTTGTTACGACGGCAATATTTACGTGTTTGATACGAAGGTACAATAATCTTTTTACATTTTTAATGCATAATTTAGCGGAAGTTCAAACATGTGGATTTTCCGTGGTTTTTAGGAAGTTTTGTCCTGAATCGAAAATGATTACTAGGTTTTGGAAAAATGTATATATCATTACATAATATCGTCGAAACAATGTGTTTAAATTTTATAATGATTAGGAAGTCTATTTCTGAAAAATAAATTCTAATAGAATACATATCGTCTCATGGGAAATATGTATCGGTTCTTCTTTCTTTCTCGCGATCGATAACCTTTTTTTCACGAAAAAAGAACCGATCAACACATTTTTCATAAAACTATATGCATTCTATTGGAATTTTTTTCTCAGTAATGAGCATCTTAATCGTTATGAAATTTGGACATAGTATTTCGAAGATGTTATGCAATGATAAATATATTTAAAAAATTTTATCATCATTTTCGATTTAGGACAAAATAATTAAAAAAAAAGAAACAAAAATTCTGTGTATTTATATATTTTTTAATTTTTTTTCAGGACACCAAATTATTGTGTAGTATTCCCGGACCTGGGAATATGCTGCTCAGTATGGAAATCATAGACGACGAGGTGAGTTTCAAATTAATGTCGCACCAGTCAATAATTCGTTAATTTTTGTTTTTCATGTTGTTTCTATCATTTGAAAATTATTATTACAGATAATAGCGGGAAGCAAAAATCGTCAGTTACACTTATGGCGTATGCCAAAAAAAATACGAACCTTGTTGAGTGAGAGGACGTAATGAATGTAAGTCACAACACAAAGCGCGCCAGGAAGAGTTCTAGTCAACACACATACGTTGTGCAGAATTTGTTCTTTTTAGTTAACTTTTCTTGTCCCTCCCACTCACGTCGCAGTCGAATAATTGAAACATCAGTCATTTATACACGAAAATACAAAAAACGATCGAAGGTGCGACGAGTTGTAAGATAGATTATAAATATGCACATAATTATGTAGTAAAAGATGATGTACAAATAAGAAAACAAAAGAAACGAAAGAGAATTACAAATGCGTGCGGAAAGTGCACTTGTATTATCGTAAACATTTTTTTTGCCTTCTATGTACAGTTTTACAATGTATCCACAGTGGGCAGTATCAATCATATTTAGGAAGAGCGTTTTCTTAATTCTTTGAGAGATTGTAAATTGTCGTTTCTCTCTCTCTCTCTCTCTGTCTCTCTCTCTCTTTCTCTCTTTGTATTTTGACCAAATATCTTGAATGTTATTTATAAAATGAATGACAAATTGTTAAACAAAATGAAGCCTCGGTGATCTAGTTCGAAAATACTAGCACCAAAATCAAACTTTGATCGTTAACGAAAACGATCGATATTTACAACAGTCCAAGTATAGTAGTATAGATGTATAATTTTTGTTATCGAAATCACGCGAAATTTTTTTAAGTAGTTTAGTCAACGTAATAAAAATAATGTTCTCTATTATTTCATTGATATATATATTTTCTTTACCTTAAATCCCTTACGCTCTTGCGTATATCATCGAGAAAGTTTTTGAAACCCTTGGCAACATATGAGTTTGATCAATATCCAGCACACTTATCTCACACCAGTGTAGACTCTACCCGAGAAACGGACACAGTAAGGAATCCCAAAAAATGTGCCTTTGCCTCGGTCCATCAAGATCTGGTAAGACGCTTTTGATGAAGCGTCTCCAGGGAGAGGACATTGACGAAGCGACACATACGGTTCCGACAAACGGTGTCAATATATTTACGATTAAAAACGCAGACGGTCACTTTGACATGATTGTGCGCGAAATCGGTGGCAGTATGGCACCGATTTGGAAGCACTATTTTAACCGGGTACGTTTTTTTTTGTTGTAAAGTTAGAAAAGATGATTTCGAAGCATACAAATGATTTCAGGTACACAAAATACTGTACGTCGTCGACGCGAGTAATTTGTGTCAGATAAGTGCTGCCGGTGTGTTGCTCTATTCGTTGCTTGTCGAGCCAAGATTAGAGCACGCACAGATCGGCCTCGTTCTTGGGAAAATGGATCTCTCGTATCGTCAGATGAGAAACGAGGCTCTGCTCATGCTTCATTTTGCACGATTGGAACGTGAGGTCAAACAGAAAATACGAGTCTTCGAGGCGAGTGGAATGGACGGCCAGGGCATTGAGGAAATACGATCGTGGCTCTTTGATCCGGAAACGTTGAAAAAAGCTGGAGGACCACAATTGGACATTGCACCGACTGCACTGAAATAACGTTTTACAAGGAGCTTGAAAACAAACGGAGAAAATTCTCGATTGGAATTACTTAAAGAATGTTATATTTTATTTTATACAATTCAATAGGGAAAGATGTAAACTTGTTGATGTTATGTAATCAAACCCTTAATTGAATCAAACTTAAAAGTAAGTTTGTTTTTTTCTTCCCGAGGGCCAACACAATTGTCCTAAAACTCTTTTATGTCGTTCCTCTCATACTCGTTTCTCCTATCGTCAGCGATCACTCGTTAATTCCCTATCATAGTTCTTATCTGGTTTTCTTATTACCTATTTATTATTATTATTTTGTTTTTTCTTTTTTTAACATTCGCGCACGCATAGGCACACACATGCTCGCAGAGCACAATAAATCGTTCGTCTCACGCGCTGATGAAAATGTACACAGAACAAAGCCACAAGAAAATAGAGATGTCTTTCCTTTCGTCGTTATTTTCATGAATACGTTTATTGTTTCTTCAATGTATCCTCGTGAGGTCCTCCACGATCTTTACTAAATCGTCGACCGTCGCGTCTTTCTTCATACCGCTACCGTCGTCGATCTGTAATCGAACAGTGGGACAAACTTATAGTTCACAATTTTTCAAACAATTTTTTTAAATCGACTTGCTAAATTCAAATTTTAAGGGAAAATAAAGCAGAAGACAATTTTTTATACTCACCGTAAGTCCCGTTGAGACTTCGTCCATTTTTTGGTGATTCAAATCGAGAAAACTTTCGATAAGGTCACCATCGATGAAACCCTCGCACTGTTCGATCTTGAGTTCGGTGTTGAAGCTTCGCCAAAAATTGTGCTCGATTTTACCAACGCTCTTGATAACAGTGGTCAAACGATCCTCGAGCTGGCGTAAAAATTCGTAGAAACCGGCTGGGATTTGAGTCACGAGACCTATAGCACCCCCAACCGTACCGAATAGCACGCATCCTTGTGTCGGTGTACTCGACTCGCCGAGGTGCTGCATCACGAGAGAACCGTGCCTGAATACGTTGACCATGTCGCCGAGGTGAAACTGACCGACTTCTTGCATTTGTTGTCTCTCTTCTTCAGACGTTGCAGCGCTATTAGAAAGAGAGCGAGAAAGAAAAAAAATGTATGTCAGAAAAGGTAACAGAAAAAGGTGAGATTTTCAATTTCGTATATCTTTCAACGAGTCTCGATTATTTTTTGCAAGGTTCTGGTTTGGCTCACCTATCTTTTTGGCAAACGAAAAGATTGAAGCAATTCTCAGCGCCGAGGAAGGTATCGTCGTCGATAATTTCAATCGCAGTCATCCAATTAGGATTATAATCTCTGGCTATTTCCTCGAAGCTGCCCTCCATGGTTTTGTATTGGAGTAGTGTGAGGGACCTCATGAGGTCGCCAACGAGAACGAAGTCGCCTTTAGTTTTGAGAAAGAGGGCGATAATATTGTTGAAGTGGCTGCACTCGAGCCTCAGTTCTTTTTCAGCGGTCCACTCGAAGAGTCTGACGGTGCTGTTGATGCTGGCCAACAATTTTCCATTAAATTCAACGAGGGAGTAGCATGAACCTTTTATCTCTTTTTCCGCGACCTGAGTTAATTTACCATCGTTCCAATGGAACAACAATATTCTTCCCATTTTAGGTTCAGACTCATCAGGATTTACAAATGCAGTGCCGACGATGAAATACGAGGTTGGATCCTCGCCGAGTTTGGTCGATATCAACGAGAGAGCGTACTCGTTAGGCAGCAAGGTGTAAGCATGAAGAACCTCGAATGTGTGCTGATCGATGATGAGCAAATTGTGAACCTCAATCTCTTGGCCGACGTCATTTGCAGCTGTGTGCCCGGGTTTGTTGTGAGGAACGATGTGGCCGCTGGTCGAGGTCGAGGCTGCTTGCGTCGACGCCGATTGCCTGACAACGCTGGCGCCGCTATTCTCTTGCATGTCAACGCGCATCGTAATTACACCGAAAGTCTGTGAGCTCTCCTGATAAGTAATGCGTCTCGGTGACTCGCCGAGGGGCACCGTACGTATGTGCAGTTTTTGTATCTCGTCGATGGTGCCTATCGTGACTGTGCTGTCGGTAGCGAGCGCCAAACTGTCGGTATAAGACTCTGCGTTGAGAGAGCACATGTGATTGACCTCTTTGAGATTGACGTTGCTGAATACGAGCTTGTGATTCGACGAGTATATGACGGTTGGACGATCCGAGCAGGCGAAAACGTTTGTGGTAGAGAGTGATCGGAAAGTCCGTAGCACGGTCGGTTGTGTGCCGAGTGTGACTTTCTTCTTGTCGGTCAGGGCGCCATTCTCCTTCTGCAGACTGAAGTAGTACATACTGCCATCGCCGAGGGCGCAGAGGAGGTAAGTGTTGCCTTCGAAGCAGGTCATGAGAATGGACCTCGGTATGATCTCGCCGCCCAAGAGTTCTTTGTTCGTTTCCTCGAGAGAAGGCAGCTTGAGGATTCGAATCGATATGTCGGTCCACAGGCCGACGGCGACGAGGTGTGCCTCGCTGTAGCCGTCGAGGGGAGATATGTCGAGGCAAGCGACCTCGTGCTGAAGCGTCACGAAACCTTTCGATACGATGCGATCGTCGATGATTTCAAGGTAAAAGAGATCGTTGCCAGTCGCGCAAAGAACCTGCCGTCCATTGCAGGCAACGACGCTGATCGTCCGCTTGTTGTCGGGCTCCCACTTGGAAACGACGCTCTTGCTCCCGTGGGAGATAAGTCGCGCCGAACTTGGCGTTATTTGTATAAAAAGATCGTCGCTCACGTTACCGGTGTGAAACGTTTGTTCGTCCGCTACGAAACCAGTTATGTCGGTTTCCTCGACTTCTTCGCCGTTCAATGTCAGTATACGAGTCTGCCCGACGAACGAAAGAACCAGAGTATTGTCGTACGTTCCATTACCACCGACCCTCAATGCCCACATACCTTTTATGCCTGGTAAATCGATGCTTGCGTGCTCTTGTATACCAATACCATTGCGAATTATTCTCAGTGAACCTTCCTTGAACGCACCCGAACAAGTTACCATCTGCCCTTGTCCCTGACGCTCAAGGTCAACGACCGCCATATCTACGATAGGCGCAAGATTCGTAAATGTTTCCATCGGCACGCAGTATGAGCCATTCTCGTCGGCCTTCGTTATCAACTTTATCAGCTGCGAATCGCCCAAACGGCTACCAATAAATATAACACCGTTGTCAAGATACGTTATGCATTCGGGTATACTGACTTCACCGAGCAACTCGACCTTCAGGTCCTTTATCGAGCTCGTACCGTCCGGCTTTTTCTCTTGCTCCAGGAACAGCATAAACAAGTGTCCCGCCATATCACCCAGCAAATATCTCAATCCCTGAGCATCGACCTTCGCATAACACGTTATCGTGCTCTGCTTTATTATCGGCGGCACAACCGCAACGTAAGTTGTTCCGTCGTGGTACAGTATGCTCTCCTGACCGATAATTATCGCGCCGCAGATCGGTGACGGCACCGGTATCACCATCATCGCCTCACGCTCAACGTTGTCCTGCTTCCAAAGCGTCTTTACGAATTCTTTGTCTCGCAATGATATTTCGTGTGTCTTTACATGACGACCGTTTATATCCTGATGTATTATTATCAACGTTGGATTTGAACAACCATGAAGAAAATTCACGTCTTGGACCTGCTGCTCGTCCATCCTTATCGACGATGCCTTCAGCTCAGGATTATCCTTATCCAACGGTATTATCTTGAATAAACCGTCGTATAATCTCAGACCTATCACCCGAGCTTTTGGATCGATTACAGCTTTTATACCCGTCTCCGATGGCTTTCCTATACGATCGGCCACGTTACCGTGAGCTTTTGTTATTATTTCTATTTCCTCGCCGTCTCCCGAACATTCCAATATCATGGCATTGTACCGTGTCGTCAGAAGAAAAAGAAGGTCCTTTTTCTCGTGCTGGAGGAATGATAATGATATTATTGACAATTTATAACATTTTTCTCTGACATTTGTTATTTGATAGTTGTTCCAGTATTTATATTCATGCACTATATTCTAATTTTTTTCCTTCAAGAAAACTAAAAATAAAATGGATTTTAGTAAATTTATAAATTGTGTTATTTTTTGCTGTAATATTACTTTTTTCTAAGCAACGTTTCTCCAGGCTTTTGAAATTGTTTGTAAGTTGTTTATTAGCTCTGGGCTAGAATTATATTTTTATATTAAGGATCTTTTTAAAATCTATAATCAATTAATGAGGTTCTATCGAATTAAAGCAATGAAATTAAAGTGCGACCATGGAGGGTTAAAATTACATTTTTGACATCGGCTCTTATTGGAAGGTACCAAAAAAATTAAACAATAAATATCTCTATTTCAAAATAGTGAATAATCTGGAAATTTTGCTAGAAGTT